>JAWNKY010003508.1:0-77111 GCA_035041765.1 Drosophila algonquin
CCCGATCCCAAGCCAGGCAAATGAAACCAGCGCGTTCAGGAATTCCACTTCGTTTTCTTAAGTTTATTTCGGTTATATGTTCACTAATGTTTATGTATATGTATGTATATATGTAGGTATCGTATATATGTAGTCCGAAAGACGTCGAACGATCGTAGCGGGGGTGGGAGCCAGAACTGAAAAACCCCGCTCAAGCTAGTGGCCGCCCGAGCTCTGGGCGGCTCTCCTGAGTGCCGTGTGCAAGAGCGTACGTGAGTGAGTCGGGCGCGATGCGCTCTCCAGAGCGCTCTCCACAGTGCGCTGCGGGAGTTTAGCGGCTGCCCTGAACAACAGGCAAAAACAACGACCTTGTGGGGATTCTCAAAAAGAATGGAATTCATTGCCACTCGTTCCATTGTATAATTCACCAAGAACCCTCTTTGCAAAACAACTTAAAATGATCATAGTAATAAACATTGTTGTTAGAATCATAACAAAACGAGGGGGAAAGGCGGGAAGCGGCAAAGGCCGCGGCTCTACTTTATACCCGTTACTCAGTCAGTATACATATACATACATATATGAGCTTACTATTTATGCAATTTAATTTTTTCCTTCTGTCCATAATAATGATCCGACCTGATCCAGATTCGGCAAACTGGTAGATACGGCAATTTCCCATGATTCTGAGTTTTTGGTTTTCTTTTATCTTAAAAATTGTGGATTCCACAGATTTTCGTTCTTTGTGGGGGCGGAAGGCAGCGTGGCAAAATTTTGAAAGAAACTTGTGCTGAATTGATATCACAGGAGCTTGGATAGAAATTTTGGTTGCTCTTTCTCTTATAGTCTCTGAGATCTAGGCGCTCACTTGAACGAATAGGCAAAGCAGACAGGGTCGCGTGTGAGAGAGCGGGAGGCAACGATGCTTTTCGAAATGGTTTTCTTCATTGTGGCTATATTAATAATCAGATCTGATCAAAATTCAACACTCTGATAGAAATAGTTATCCTCTATTATTTTGCGTTTATAGTTTCCTCGAATCTTAAAAATTGTGTATGCCACAGATTTTCGTCCTTTGTGCGGGCGGAAGGGGGCGGTGCGAAATTTTGAAATTCACTTGGAGTAGTGTGATAACAGAGGAGACTGGATACAAAATTTGTTTGCTATAGCTTTAATAGTCTCTGAGATATAGGCGCTTATGAAGACGGGCGGACGGACGGACGGATAGACAGACAGACATGGCTATATCGACTCGTCTATTGATGCTGATCAAGAATATATATACTTTATGGGGTCGGAAACTCTTCCTTCTGGGCGTTACACACATCCGTTATCACCACAAATCTAATATACCCCTATACTCTTCGAGTACCGAGTATAATTAGAGGTGGACATAATGCCTTAACTCATAGTAAATTTAATGAGTTTCTCAAAAGATTCGATGCAGAATATGGAGTTCTTTTGATGTATACAGAAGTACGGTGGCTAAGGTAGTTGGAAATTCTTAGCGCGTCTCTTTAATTTGCGAAAAGAAGCGGCAAGCTTTTTAAAAACCAGTGGAAACAACGCTGAAGATCTGCTTATACCAATAGAAAATCCACATTTTTAAATTGATTTAGCATTTCTGTGTGATGTAACAGAAATATTAAGTGTTCTAAATATGTCCTTAAGGCCTGTATCCAGCACCGCGAAATTTTACTGAAAGAAAACTGCTCATTATTTCGGATGTGTGGAACTCAACTAATGTAGTGTGACCAAGAACCTTAAAAGTGATTTGCCACTCTCATGAATCAGCTGTGTTTTGTAAACAGCGCCAATTTTGAAAATTAAACTAAATTTGAAAAAAGGAAGAAAAGTAATTCTGACGATGAAGTGATTGTGTTGGTAGCGGCACATATTGTTGTAAGAAGAAGTACAGCACAGTTGGAGGCGCCCAAATGGTTTTGCGCACAAATTTTACCCCCACCTTTCACTTTGACTTCAGTAAAAATTGGCACATATATTTTACTGGCACCCCTATCAGCTTCCTGTACTTCTTCTTAAAACAAAATGTGCCGCTACCAACACAATCACTTCATCGTAAGAATTACTTTTCTTCCTTTTTAATTTTAGTTTAATTTTCAAAATTGGCGCTGTTTACAAAACACAGCTGATTCATGACAGTGGAAAATCACTTTTTAGGCTCTTGGTCACATTATTTTAATTGAGTTCCACACATCCGAAATAATGAGCAGTTTCCTTTCAGTAAAATTTCGCGGTGCTGGATACAGACCTTAAAGATCAAACAATTTTCGAACTAACTAGAACAATAGCCCATTTCGATACAAAACTTTCCATATTGGTCACGAACATTGTTTGGTACAAATCCAAATGCTGCACTAAACACAGTTTGTTTCGTTAAGCACAGTTGATTCTAATATGTATGTGGACACGGGAACCGGACAGACCGACAGAAAAAACTTGTGCGCTGTTTCGACTTCAAATTATAAGTGTTTTATTCTGGAAGCGTCGCCCTCTTCATGAGCGGCCGCTGCCAGCATGAGCTGCGTTCGTATAAGAGAAAATATATAAACTTTCAACATAAAATTTCAATTCTCGCAATTCTAACATGCTTACTAATACTATTACTACAGGCAAGTTAAACCTTAAAAGAATTGATAAAATGAATGATTTTGCAGCTATAGTCCAACATTTAAGAGAACATATTTCAGAAAATGGATTTCAATATTATAACGTGTACAATAGAATTACATGATTTTTCATTTACCGTTGAGCTTGCCGATCTGGACACTTTATTACGTGAAGAGCTTGTTCAATTACGGAATGATGTTGGTGTTCCTGTGGAAACTGGAGAACAAACTGCAAAGTTAAATACAACTAGTTATAAGAAACTTAAGTTATGTCAAAAATAGAAGCACTATCTCTGAAGAAAAATACCAAAGTTTTAAAAAATTCTTTAAAAAAAACTAAACCTGGAAAAAAACCATAATTCTTTAAAAAATGTTAAATCTCCAAATCTATCAGAAAAAGTAATTTTGGGCGACAGCGGAAAAAAAGTTTATTTTGTCGAGTAGTGTAATCGTCAACCATTTTCAAGTGTCCGAAAAAACCGATCATCTACGAAAACTTTGAGAACTCGGAACGCGAAAGAACACATTCAAAAGTGTTTTCTCTCAACAACTGTTCTTCTCAGACCGACTATTTTTATTTGGGTGCTCTTTGGATCGCTCTCTCGCTGACTACTTTGATCGGACAATTTCGGCAATTTTGTATGTATGCGTGCGTTTGTGTTTTCCTACATAACATTTATGCAAATGAATTGATGAGGAATATTCTTTTCTCTTTCTCGCACACAGCAAGAAAAAACACTTTTTGAAGAAACTTATTGCGCCGTGGTCGTTTAAAGACAGTTTTACAGTGAGCGCTCGTCAAAAGTGTCTATCTCTGCTGTTATTGAGAGACCGATTCTTTTCTTCGGTTGAACCAAACAGTCGGACCGTGGAGCACAAGCGAAACGAAACGAGGAGGAACGTTGTGACTACTACTACTTTATACCCGGTACTCAGTCAGTATCAACATACATACATATGTATATGAGCTTAAGATTTATGCAATTTATTATATGTTCGCAAAAGGGACTAATTAAATTTTGGCCAAAAAAAAAATGTTTTAAAAATGCAGTCAAACCATTTTTGAATTTTTATACATGTTTCCATTTTTGTTTACATATGCTTTTTACATCTGCTTCTAAATTTCTACATGATATGTATTCTTGTTTGAGACGTACACGTGTGTACGAAAGAGAGAGGGAATGAGTAAGCGCTTGGCAGACGTTGCGTAGCCACTGAAATTTAATTTGTTCCTTCTGTCCATAATAATGATTCGACCTGATCCAAATTCGGCCATCGGTTAGACACGGTAATTTTCCATGATTCTGCGTTTTTGGTTTTCTTTTATCTTAAAAATTGTGGATTCCAAAGATTTTCGTCCTTTGTGGGGGCGGAAGGGGCTGGCAAAATTTTGAAATAAACTTGTGCTGAATTGATATCACAGGAGACTGGATACAAAATTTGGTTGCTCTAGCTTTTATAGTCTCTGAGATATAGGCACAAATGAAGACGGACAGACGGACGGACGGACAGACAGACATGGCTATATCGACTCGGCTATTGGTGCTGATCAAGAATATATATACTTTATGGGGTCGGAAACGCTTCCTTCTGTGCGTACACAACCCTTATCACCACAAATCTAATATACCCCTATAATCTTCGAGTACCGGGTATAAAAAGTGTTTCGCTCAGATAGAGATCGTGTGTGCTAAATTTTTTTGTGTTTGGTCTGTGTGCAGACTGCGTTGGAAATTGCAAGCTCTGGTATCAAGAAATTTAGAGGAGCAATGGATTTGGACTTGGTATTAAAGGTGTCAGCTTTAAATATTTTTTTTTTCTTATTGAAATCAAAATTTGTTTTCTTGTTTTCAGTTGTTTATAATGCTGTTTTTTTATCTTTTTATTATTACGCTTTTGTTTTTTACCTTGATTATTTTTGTTTGTTTGTATAAATTTTTTTTTATTTATATTTTTATTAGTATAGCCACAATGAAGAAAACTATTTCGAAAGGCATCGTTCCCTCTCGCTCTCTCTCACACGCTACCCTGTCTGCTTTGCTCGTTAGTCTTTTTTGACGCCTATTTTTTTGATATCCAATTTCCTGTGATATTCATTTAACACAAGTGTATTTATAAAATGTATAAAAATCGTATGTAAACAAATAACATCTAATATAAATTAAAAATCTCCCATAGGGTCCGACATAATTTTTTTAAAACTTTCTTTTTTGGCAAAATTTGATGCGTCCGTTTTGCGAACATATAAAAAATTGCATAAATCGTAAGCTCACATACATATGTATGTATGTATATACTGATTGAGTACAGGATATAAAGTACCCGACAAAGTGCGCAGCTCACAACATTCCCCCTCGCTTACATACTAGATGTTATCTTTTTCCGTTTTATTTACATTTTACGGTTTTTCTCGGCAGAGGGCACACACTGCGTGTGCAGTGCGAGGGTGTGCGTGGATACACTTTCTTCTGGCTATAATAATGATCTGAACTAATCCGTCTGTCCGTTCGTCCGTTCCGATGAGCGCCTATATCTCAGAAACTTCATACAAGAGCAAGAGAACCCAGATTTGGTATCCAGGCTCCTGTGATATCACACTTTTACAAGTGTATTTTAAAACTTCGAATGGGCTTGCCTCAACTGCGTTTATTAAAAAATCGTATATTTACTTTGAAAATGTATGCATAGTAACATATACATATATTCCTGGCTGAAATATCATCCGGAATATCTCTCAGTCCACAATCGTGTCGACAGGCCAACTATCCATAAGAATCTGTGGATTTCGTACAGTTTGCTGGGTACTAAGACTAGTACTGTTTCTGCTGTGCTGGATACTGCCTTAAACTCTTTCGATACTTCTTTGGTCTGATTTAAAAATTATTATGTGAATATTCATATAATTCATATTTTTATAATAAAATTAAACTTTTTATAAATAATTAAAGAATCTACTATATGGATACATGTTTTTTTTTATTACAGGTTGAAGTTTTTAATGTACTGTTTATAAAAGAACAGGAAAAACGACACGTTGTTCATTGTTTATCATGTGCACTGAAATTATCCCCATCACTGCAGGGTATTGTTTGCTTGGAAGAATACCGCCTATCGGAGCTGCAGCATGTGTACGATTCATTCACATTATACAGAACACAAGGGCTGGCATATACTGAGTAAAACAAATGATTTATTTTCTTAACATACCATTTAAATAAATAATTACTTTCATACGTTTCATACTGTTTAAGTTTAAACAGATAAATAATTAAAATAAACAAATAAAAGATTTATATTTTATGAAAATTGTAAAACAAATATTTTCTTTAAAACTTATAATATCCTTAATTTCTTTTGTTTTTATTTCTAAAAAAAGAGAATGGATAATAAAGAATGGGGCAGCTAATAAATAGAGATCTTCGATAGCAGCGCGGGACAATTATTGCAAAACAAAGTGAGAAAAAAGTAAATGTGCGAAAATTTCTCAGTGCTGAGTGGCATAGAGACGAAGGACGTGAAACAATAGGGGAAGTAGGTTCTGTGGGTGCCGCTGTAAAGATATTGAAATACTGTGCGTGAAAGGAGATGTGCGTTATAACCAGCCGGCTTATGTGCGATTTTCCAGATAACTCGTGCTGACATACTTTTTTGATATTGAGTGAAGCATGTCGCTCAGTAAAAATGAATTATATTAAATAAAAATAAAATAAATACGAAAAATACAAAAAATAGCTTCGATGGGCCGCGATGTATTAAGGATATACGTGCAATTATTTGGTGGCCGGACATGCTTTTTTATACTCGGTACTCGAAGGGTATAGGGGTATATTAGATTTGTGGTGATAACGGATGTGTGTAGCGCCCAGAAGGAAGCGTTTCCGACCCCATAAAGTATATATATTCTTGATCAGCATCAATAGCCGAGTCGATATAGCCATGTCTATCTGTCCGTCCGTCTGTCTGTTTTCATGAGCTAGAGCAACCAAATTTTGTATCCAGTCTCTCCTGTGTTATCACACTACTACAAGTGTATTTGAAAATTTCGCCCCGCCTCCTTCCGTACGAAAATGTGGGTCATAAACTATTATGAAGATACGAGAAAATTAAAAACGCAGAATCATGCAAAATGACCGTTGAACCAGATTGCTGAATCTGGGTCAGGTCGGATCATTATTGTGGCCAGAAGGAACCAATGAAATATCAGCCGCTACGCAACGCCTGCCAAGCGCTTACTGATTCCCTTTCTCTCTGATACACAATTTCATGTCTCGTATATTTAGTTAAACATACATTGACTTACACCACCAAACATGCAGTGTCAAATAAAAAGTTTAAGGAGCTATAGATTTTAAACTAGAGGAAAAACAAAAAATGTTTAGACGCCAATTTGTTTTATGTTTTATAACGTTTAAAAAAGGAACTTTATTTGTTGCTTAGATATTACTTAGTATTAAAAATAAAATAAAAATGTAAAATATATCTTAAATATAAGAAGCAGCTTAAATCATGCGGCCACAAACCAGTGGCATATTTGGCGAATAAAAGGTTAAACAGTGATTTTAATACTTTGTATGCAATCCCTTAACCTTTATTACGGCCCTTAATCTATTATTCATGGAATGGGCCAGCTTCCGATTGGTTTCCGGGCTTATTTTGTTCCATTCCTCTAGCAGAGCTTTTTTAAGGTCCTTTTTCATTTATTTATTGGCCAACGGTTAAACCTTAACTGGCTAAACTAACTTACATCTATCTTAAATAATACAAAGAAATCAACAAAAAACAATTAACAATGAAACATGAAAAAATCAGAGAGCAATCGTCTAACGGCTGCTTTTCCATGGCAGAAGTCGAACCGCATCCCAGCTGGCAGCGCATTATACTGGCGAAGAGCCCTACATATAGGTTCGTTACTTCCGTAATTGCTCCAGTGGAGATCAATAGCAAAGAGTGCGTGGTCCCTAAGGCTCCTGGCAGGCGTATTGAAGCCAATCCTATTAAGCAGGTCCGGGTAATCAATATTTCCCACTACCAAGTCATAAATAAAGATTTGAGCCGCAATGGTCCTACGATCCTCGAGAGAGGAGAGATGCACAAGGCGACATCTGCACTCATAGGATGGCAATGGGACTGCAAACTGCAAAGGCTGGAGTGCAAACTTCAAAAACTTCCTCTGCAATCTCTCGATGCGCGCAATCTGACCAACCCCAGTAGGGTTCCAAACCACTGAAGCATATTCAAGGCGCGAGCGCACGAGGGAAGAATATAGACTTAGCCTCGTGTATGGATCGTTAAACTGGGATGAGTTGCGCGTAACAAAGGCAAACATGGCATAAGCTTTCGGCAAAATGTAATTCAGATGTTCCACAAACAAAAATTTGGAATCAAACAAGATGCCTAGATCGAGTATCTCCGTCTGCTTTAAGAGCGGAAGGCCATCTATCGAGTGCGAGGTCAGGACTTTAAATGTACACTTGCCATACGAAACCAAATAACTTTTTCTAATATTAAGTGGGAGCAAATTATGTGTGCACCAACGAGCAACTTCATCCAGGTCATGCTGAAGAAGGATACTGTCGCCTAATGATTTGACAGAGCGAAAAATCTTGAGATCATCAGCGTAAAGCAAATACTCAGAGGCTCGAATGCTAAGACATATGTCATTGATAAAAATAGAGAACAGCAGCGGACCAAGAGCGCTGCCCTTTGGAAGGCCGGAAGTAGCCAAATATGGGTCCGACTGCTTTCCATTCACCAATACAACATACTCTCGCTGCTCAAGATATGATATGAACCAACTGAGCAAGCTCGAATGAATACACAACCGATGTAGCTTGGCTACTAGAGCACAGTGGGAGACTTTATCAAAGGCCTTAGCAAAGTCAGTGTACACAACATCGACCTGAGAGTACTTTTCAAAGGCACGTGTGCAGAAATTACTGAATGCGATCAGGTTCGTAGTTGTTGATCTACCCGGCATAAAACCATGCTGCTTTGGTCTAATGTATGACCTCATGAGAAAAGTAATCTTTTTGGCAATGATACGCTCAAAAAGCTTTGAGATATTGCTGAGTTTGGCAATTGGTCTATAATCAGAGATACTATTCTTCAAGCCTTTCTTAAAAACAGGATTGACTGTGGCAGCTTTCAACTTACCAATAAACCGACCAGCTAACAAGGAATTCAGCGGTGCACAAAAAGCATCACCACAATTGCGAAGCAGGAAGGCAGAAATACCATCACTGTCGGGCTTATTAGAACCGTCGAAGTCAGCAATAGCCTCCAAGATGTCCCCCTCCAATATATCAAGTGTGCCAATATTGACAACCGAAGGGATGGAGTCAAGGATATCCGAATCATGCCACGTCGCACATGGCTCAAAATTAGATCTGAAAAAAGAAGCAAAAAGGTTTGCTATGTCACTGTCAGTATTAGCGCTACAGAGACCAAGATACATAGCTGAGGGAAGACCACTCGTTGACCTCTTAGAGTTTATAAAGTGCCAAAATGACCTGGGATTAAGTTTGAGCCCCCTCTCAACGTCGGCAATATATTGGTTATATAAAAATTTGTTGAGAAACGAAAACTCACGTTTATGCTGCACATACCTGTCCCAATCACCAGGGTCCCGGGTCCTATTAAAACGCTTAAAAAACTTATTGCGCAGATTTTTGTACCTAACGAGCCCCTTCGTATACCACGGTAACCTATAGGAGCCACGCACTCTTCTGGAAGAATTTTTATCAACAAAATGACGAACAGTTTCAATGACAACGCTATAACAAGTATCAACACTAGGATGCGATAGAACAGACGCCCAGTTTACATTTAACATGTCATCCCGTATAGCATTCAGACTTACATCAGTAAAATAATAATGAAAATCAAGTTCCGCTCGAGGCGAGTAACAAATGAATTTAACTGCTAGTAGCAATGGCATATGATGCATATCGCATTCTGCAATCGGCTGTTCACAGCGCGTTACACGGCAGTCGACATCAGGTCCAACGAAAACTAAATCTAGAATCTTATTTAACCTATTAAATACATTATTGTCTTGGGTTAAGCCCATACTAAAACAGTCATCGAAACAAAGAATTTCCTGATGCAAGTGCACATTGCTCGGGTAGTCCAAATTAAAGTCGCCAACAACGCAGAGATGCTGACGGTCTTTTAAATTACCATGCATGCTGGTAATATTTTGCATATGCGCCTTGTAGACCTCATAGCTACTACACGGCGGAATGTACGATGCGCTGACTACAAGAGCCTCCGACTGTCCGGCCCAAACACCAATCTGATCGTACATAGTGTCTCCATCCAAGAGACAAATGGGATCACATTGAATCGTGCGTCTAACGGCCCCAATGACCCCACCCCCTCTGCAGCGATTCGTTTTGGCACAATCTCTGTCCTTACGAAACACTCGGAAAAGGTTGGGGTCAAAATACTCGCTGTCGAAGAAGCTATCGTTGAGCCAGGTTTCAACCAAGATAATGACGTCGAAATCGCACATAGTGGTTGCCAAATATATAGCCTGAGCCTTAGTGCGCATGCCCGCTACATTCTGAAAGAAGATGCGAACGGATGACTTTGCTTTGGTCCCTTCCATAGGCATGATCACGGAAGGTAGCAGTGCTGAACGGCCAGCGGAACATGCAGAACATGTCGTAAAGAGGCGGCGAACCAGAAACCATGGGCGCCGCTCACTGGGGGTTTTTTGAAGTGGAAGGAACTGGAGCTTCCGTAGTCGGGGTGGACGTCCGCACTGGCACAGCTGTCAACAGATTAACTGCCGTAATATCTGCTTCCGGCCTCTGCCTATGCACAAAATGGGAAACCCTTACCGACACTGGCCAGAATTTCTTCTCAAAGACGTCAGGGAACAGCGGCTCAGGTACACCAAGTTTGAAATTAACAAACTTCAATGCAGATAGATCAGCGTCCCGCTTGACCAATTTCGCACAAAAAATTTCCGTCTCAGACACCTTGAGCTTATCGGCAACAAATCTCACCACCGCCTCTGGCTCCGTTGCAGTAGAAAATCGACCAATATGCAGGTATTTTCTGTTCTGCAATACATTTAGCTGCTCACAGCTCGGCGCAATGCCTAGCAAGCGCTTCGTCTTCTTTGTGCGGTTCTTTCTCTCTTTCCTCCGCACAGTGATAAAGCCATCTGAAGCAGCTGATCCAGGGTCAATAACCGCAGTCGATGTGGCGGCCACTAGCCGCGGAGACCGCAACTCAGCCATAGATATGACATTGTCGGCTTTCTTCCTTGCAACAGCCGGCTTCACCTTCTTATTTAAAGTGACAGGGAGGGCAGCCATAAACTCCGACTTGAGCTCCCGATAAAGGCTCTCAAGTTTCAACACCTTGTCGTTGAGTTCGTCAATTTTCGAGTGCGAGTCATTCGCAATCACACAATTGTCGCACTGCCACATAAGGTTAGGCAGATTAACCAACATTTTTACCGCATCTGCATGCAAATCAATGCACGATAGAAGAAACGCACGGCGGCACAACGACGAACAGCGTACAGCATCAAAGCCACGAAGCTGAGCGGCCGTAACGTCCGAATCGCATTCCGAGCATTGATAAAACATAGCGAAAACACGACCGAACGCAGTGAAAGCTGACTGGAGAATGAAATCCTGTGCTAGAAATCCTGTGATTCTGGGTGTTTTTCTTTCTCCAGCGCAGCCCACAAATTTTCAACAACATTTGGAGATTTAACATTTTTAAAGAATTAGGTTTTTTTTTCCAGGTTTAGTTTTTATTTTTAATTTAGTATTTTTTTCAGAGTTAGTACTTCACATAATTTCGGGGAAAAATACTGAAAAATATTATGAAATTTGAATTTGAAAGCTTAATATTAAGCTGCAGCCACAAAGTGTCTGGGTCAGATTTATAGCTCCATTTGTCAGCTTTTCAAAACTGCAAAGTTCAATACAACCAGTTGTAGGAAACTTTTATTTTTGGTAAAAATAGAAGAAATACCTCTGAAAAAAAATAACCAAACTTTTAAAAAAATCTTTAAAAAAAAACTAAACCTGGAATAATATAAGTTCTATACAACCAGTTGTAGGAAACTTTTATTTTTGGTAAAAATAGAAGAAATACCTCTGAAAAAAAATAAAAAAATTTTTAAAAAAATCTTAAAAAAAAAAACTAAACCTGGAATAAAAAAACTACGGAAGAATGCTAAAAACTGTAAGCAGACAAAATATTTTAGGTTATGTTCAACACTGCATTTTCGGGAAAAACACATAATAATATAGCAAACTTATATTTATAATTTACGTACGTACGTTTTACTTCATAGTTTTGGAAATATTTTGGAAAAATACAGACTTTTTTACACCGGGTTGAAATTTTCACAAAAATTTGGTTGTGCTCCCTCGAAAATTATGTGTACTTTGACAGCGTACAACCACAAACCATACAGTATATAGATGAGCTAGTTCATACATTGCTTCTGCTTGTTTTAGTGTATGCGCGAACAGCCATTCTCACTTACTTTGCGTGTGTGCAATAGTAATGATGGGCACTACCGAGACCTATTCTGGCTATGGCTGCACAGATGCTGCTCATGCTCTGGACTTTCGATGCTCGGAACGCAATTTTCGTTTCCCGACTAAATCCTGAGACCTCAACAGAGGATTTTAAGCATTATCGTTGCTCCAAGCTCAGCGCTCGCCTTGAGGACATTATTGTGACCAAATTTTCATTTAAACATAAACGTAATATTTCCTCCTTTATGATTTTCGTCCCTGATTCTTACCTTGCTAGAAAACTCGAACCTTCTATTTGGTCTGAGCATACAATTTGGCATGAGCTCTTACGTAACGATTTAAATCAGAGTTCCAATATTACCGGTCCTGTCAATTCCAATCAGAGTCCCATTTTTCCGGCCCTGTCAATTCAAAGAACTAATTAACTATTTTTCCATTCACTATCAGTTCAGTATCATTCGATGCTATCGGTTTTACTGAAATATGGCTCAACTCCACTGTGCATGATCATGAAATTATTGCTCACAATTTTTTCATTTATTGAATGGACCGTGCATCTTATGCTGGTGGAGTTCTGATTGCAGTCAAAACTGAGTTGTTCCCATTCAACAATATGCATGGGATTGAATTCATTGCAGTCAAAGTCCGTATTGGTATGGCTTTTATCCATTCTGTTGCGTCTTTGTTAAGTTGTGTTGATCAGATTGCTTCCTAGTATTTATAACGATTTTATCAATGAGCTAAGGGATTTTTCCCTTGCCCAAATTAATTCTATTAATAATAATAGAAAAAGACTTCTCGACCTTATTTTCGCTATGGATTCATCTCTAGGTACAGTAGTCAGAGTCTGTCCACTATCACTTCCTAAAGACCCATTCCATCCTACGCTATCTATAACTTTAAAGTGTACCAGTTCTAGTTGTGTTGAAATTTCCTCGACTCCTCACCGGATCGACTTTGACCGATCGTAAAGGGGGTGGGATCGAGAACTGGCACCCGACGGCACACCCGGGATCAAAGAAACGGAAGTGTCGGGTGGATGGACACGGAGAATGGACCCAACAACCCTTTGGTATTGATTTGTTGGAAAGTCGGAGGCGCTTGGGTATACTAAGGTGATCGGGCCCTAATATTGGGAGTCGGTGGCAAATGACACCGAAAAACAATATACCCGCCGAAAGTAGGGTATCGCGTCACTAGACAAGGCCCCCCCCAAAAACGATACACCCTCGAAATACAGGTAGCGACTCGCTTGGCGCTCCGTTACGCGCAACAGCGGCGCCGATAATCTGCTCTCCCAACAAAAACAACGCATGCTACGGTGGAGAGGCAAACGCGAAAACGAGCAAAAGGAGGCACCGCTATTGCTGCTTGTATGTATGGATGTAGGTGCAGGGAGGTGTGGATATACAGACTCAAGAATATGCAGCTAATATATATGTACGTATGCGGGAATGGAAAAAATAATTGTAGATTCGGATAGATGGTTTATATATATTGGGATGCGTATGTAGATTGGTAAAATATATATGTTCGGATATATATGTGCAAGAATACGCAGTTTTATGTATATATATTTCGGATATATATATATATATATATATATATATATGATGCGCAGGATATGCAGTTGGGATATATTTGTTCAAGAATATGCAGTTGTGATGTATATGTAGATACATAAGATTTGTAGGTTCGGATATATACATACATACATATGTGCAACAATGTACAGTTGTATTTATGTACATATATGTATGTCACGGAACTGGGAATCGGATGGAAACTAATTCGCGGTACTTATGCTGGTGTTGGATGAGATATATGTACTTATCTTGCGATTTATTGGAGCGATCCGCCTATGCTTTGCTGGATTGAACTTCGCCTTATTCTAGCGAAGATCCGGCTCGAAGGACCAATGTTTGTAGGGAGCGATCCCAGGTATTCACAATCACGGAACAGTACTGCAGCAGTATTGTAGTTCAAGATGTATAGCGTAAGCGATTTAAGTAAAGTATGTAGATGTATCGAAAATAATCCGTGGGTATGTGGTTCGACTTTGACCGATCGTAAAGGGGGTGGGAGCGAGAACTGAAAACTCCCGCTCGAGCTAGTGGCCGCCCAAACGCCGGGCGGCTCTCCCGAGTGCCGTGTGCAAGAGCCCGTGAGAGCGAGTCGGGCGCGGAGCGCTCTCCACAGTGCGCTGCAGAAGTTTGCGGCTGCCCTGAACATCCTCCCCCCCCCCCCTTGCAGGATTGCAAAGTATAATTGAGGGTTTTATGGCTGTATGCACGCTTAGGACGGTAGCCGGTCGACGGAATTGTTCGGCGGCGTACTGGAGATCGCCAAATCGTAACCGAACGGGATCGCTCAGTTGTCGGATTGGCGTGCGGACACCCATACGGGGCTCAATGTTAAGCCCCGTCTCCGGTTGGAAGTCGCTCGTCTTGGACCGGACGACCGCAGTGCACACCGTTTCGTCCCCGAACGGCGTGCACTGGTCGAGGAGCACCGCCGTCTCGAAGTTTGTGGAACCCGTTTCCAGGATCACCAGCGCCGTCGGGAGGAGGTTGAGGGTCCGGTATTATAGAAGAGAGTCTATGGATGGCGGCGGTGTCCCTGGATGCTGGGATGGGCGACGCTGCTGCAATTCCTCCGAAAGGGTGGTTGGCGGCGCGCCGAGGGCGGCGTTCAGATCGGGACGCAGGAGATAGCGACGAAGATGCTGAGGCTGAGCGGGCTGCACGACGAGAGGCGGGTATGTGAAGTAGCGTGTGGTGATTCCTGCCACACCCCCTGAACAGCCCGCCACTGTGACAATCATCGGTATGGTAATGATCCAGGCAGTTTGCGCAATACTTATTTATAAATAAGGCTCGGAGCCTCTTCTCAGGGCTCAACCGGAGGAAGTGATGGCAGGTTTGTATCGGATGCACTCCTGTGCAGACTCGGCACCGGTAGGAGTTCAGACCACAAGCGCGTCGGCTCTCAATGATACGGTCGGCGCGGGAACGTGGGGCCATGGCTGGATGCGGAAATCTAGGATGAGATGAAGGTGTCGACAAAGCATTAGGACGAAAGATGTAACGGATGAAAGGCCCACCTTGGGCATTGGACATGTCACGGGTTACATTGAACTAAGTTGAAGTTTGGGCTTGAACTTGGCACCCGGCGGCACACCCGTGATCAAAGAAACGGAAGTGTCGGGCGGATGGACACGGAGAATGGACCCAACAACCCTTTGGTATTGATTTGTTGGAAAGTCGGAGGCGCTTGGGTATACTATGGTGATCGGGCCCTAATATTGGAAGTCGGTGGCAAGTGACACCGAAAAACAATATACCCGCCGAAAGTAGGGTATCGCGTCACTAGACAAGGCCCCACCCGAAAACGATACACCCTCGAAATACAGGGTGGCGAGTCGCTTGGCGCTCCGTTACGCGCAAGAGCGGC
This sequence comes from Drosophila algonquin, assembly GCA_035041765.1. Taxonomy (NCBI): domain Eukaryota; kingdom Metazoa; phylum Arthropoda; class Insecta; order Diptera; family Drosophilidae; genus Drosophila; species Drosophila algonquin. Next base: position 15,575 of record JAWNKY010003508.1, read on the forward strand.
GCCGATAATCTGCTCTCCCAATAAAAAGAACGCGCGCAACGGTGGAGAGGCGAAAGCGAAAACGAGCAAAAGCAGGCACCGCTATTGCTGCTTGTATGTATAGATGTAGGTGCAGGGATGTGTGGATATACAGACGCAGAATATGCAGCTAATATATATGTATGTATGCGGGAATGGAAAAAATAAGTGTAGATTCGGATATATGGTTTATATATATTGGGATGCGTATATAGATTGGTAAAATATGTATGTTCGGATAAATATGTATGTGCAAGAATACGCAGTCTTATGTATATATATTTCGGATATATATATATACATATATGACGCGCAAGGATATGCGGTTGGGATATATATGTGGAAGAATATGCATTTGTGATATATATGTAGATACATAAGATGTGTAGGTTCGGATATATACATACATACATACATATGTGCAACAATGTACAGTTGTATTTATGTACATATATGTATGTCACGGAACTGGGAATCGGATGGAAACTAATTCGCGGTACTTATGCTGGTGTTGGATGAGTTATATGTACTTATCTTGCGATTTATTGGAGCGATCCGCCTATGCTTTGCTGGATTGAACTTCGCCTTATTCTAGCGAAGATCCGGCTCGAAGGACCAATGTTTGTAGGGAGCGGATCACCAGGTATTCACAATCACGGAACAGTACTGCAGCAGTATTGTAGTTCAAGATGTATAGCGTAAGCGATTTAAGTAAAGTATGTAGATGTATCGAAAATAATCCGTGGGTATGTGGTTCGACTTTGACCGATCGTAAAGGGGGTGGGAGTGAGAACTGAAAAGCCTCAAGCCAGTGGCCGCCCGAGCGCCGGGCGGCTCTCCCGAGTGCCGTGTGCAAGAGCCCGTGAGAGCGAGTCAGGCGCGGAGCGCTCTCCACAGTGCGCTGCAGAAGTTTGCGGCTGCCCTGAACTCATATGTTCCGGAGATTATTGTATCGTCTAAGCCTCCCTGGTTCTCCAGGAATTTGTCCTACTTAAACAATATGAAATCCAGACACTTTAAAAGGTACGCCCGTTCTCAATTCCTAACTGCTAATAGCACTAGTCGACACGACTTTTCCGCTGTCTCCAAAAATGACTTTTTCTGATAGATTTGGATGTTTAAAAATTTTTATAGAATGTGTTTTTTTTTTCATGGGAGTAGTTTTTTTTAAGAATTTTTAAAAAATCTGGTATTTTTTGTCATAGGTAAGGCTTCTATTTTTCACATAAACTTAAGTTTTCTACAACTGGTTGTATTGAACTTTGCAGTTAAAAAAAGCTGATAAATGCAGCTATAAATCCGACTCAGACACTTTGTAGCTGCAACTTAACGTCTGGAAGATGTAAAGCTTCCAAATTGAAATTGCATAATTTTTTTCGGTATTTTTTCCCCGATATTTTGACTTTGAAACCTCAGAAAAAGTCGAAATAAAAATATATGAATGCCTTGATTTTTGGTTTTAGATAGACATATTAATTAGGCGTCGTTTAAGGTATCGCTTATAAAGATATAAAAATAAGTTATAACTTTTAACTAAGTTATAACTTTTTGACCAAAACGACCCAAATCTCATTTTATCTGAAAAAATACCGAAAAATTCTTGAATTTATTTAAGTGTTATGATACTTACTTACTAAACTTGTTACTTGTAACTTGTTGTTACTAAACTTTCTTTACTGCTGTCAACAAATAACCTCCAATCGTTTGGGTCGTAATCTTCACACAGTTCCTTGAAGAGGCCGAAAATGTCGTGACAAACGCACATGTCATCCTTCGTCATATAAAACTGTGCGTGAACCAAGTGACGCATCCGGAAATGAGGTTGTTTTGAAATCTTCCTTCAATAAACGGGCATCCTTTAAAATAGATCCAAGAATCTGAGCTTTCCTTTTAGGAAGTTCCAGGATACTTTTGGGCCACATCTTATAGTTTTCCTTATACTGTTCTTTGAACTTTTCGGTAAAAACGATTTTTTCTTCTTTGCTGGTCATATACTTTCCACATATGTAGCAAAACAATATGCTCGGTAAGCACATGAAGTTGACCGGCTTGAGCTGTCCATTTCAATTAGAAACAAGTGGTATTTTTCGAAAACACACGATCGTATTCAGCTGGAAGTCAGAACTACACTGAGGCAGGGATACTATAGGTACAGAGTTATATATCCTTTTTTATAAATAGCTTGAAGGAGAAAGGTCAAATATCTGCGGGACCAGCATCTGTGAAGGAAAAAAGTCAACATTTGACCCTAACAGGCATTTATGTATATTTATCCTCACCAAGGCTTAGGTATAAGGAATAAAACTGTCCACAACATTTACACCCCAAATAAATATGACCAGGTAGGGTATATATCCGATATATATCAATACCTAAGACTCGGTAAAACCAAAATTACAGGTCCTTTTTGTTTTTTGCAATCCCATTTGGAAGTTGGACCAACAACGTACCGGACTGTATTTTCTTTTTGGGTCGTTTTGGTCAAACGGTTATAACTTAGCCGTTTATTGTTATTTTTATAAGCGATACCTTAAACGACGCCTAATTAATGTGTCTATCTAAAACCAAAAATCAAGGCATTCATATATTTTTATTTCGGGGGAAAAATACCGAAAAAAATGATGAAATTTTAATTTGGAAGCTTAATATCTTACAGACGTTAACTTGCAGCTACAAAGTGTCTGAGTCGGATTTATAGCTGCAATTATCAGCTTTTTTTAACTGCAAAGTTCAATACAACCAGTTGTATGAAATGTAAGTTATGTGAAAAATAGAAGCACTACCTATGACAAAAAATACCAAGTTTTTAAAAATTCTTAAAAAAAAACTACTCCATGAAAAAAAAAACATTCTTTAAACATTTTTAAACCTCCAATTCTATCAGAAAAAGTCATTTTTGGCGACAGCGAAAAAAAAAGTTGAAATTTTTCGAGTAGTGTAGTCTGTGCTATAATCTTTACATCTCTTGCAGAAGAAACTTCCGCCATGATCCTAAAAAATTGTTTTCTTTCTTTGGTCAACTCGTAACTTAAGTCCAATGTATTTCCTCTGTCCCTTCATTATCTTAACAAATCTGAATCCTCTACTGCTGGCATTGCAATCTTATTTGCCACCTTTTTTCAGTCATCTTACTCCTCTCATATCTATATCCACTCCGTATGGTTTGAAGTCGTTGAAAATTAAATTTTCTGCAGTTCCTGATAAAGTGCCAATTAGCATTTTAAAACATTGTGCCCAGTCCTTATGCCAACCCTTAACCTTTCCTTTCAATCGATCCTTAGAATAGTTTTGTCTCCCAGTAATTCGAAATGAGTCCTACATTATTCCGCTTCACAAGAAAGGCTCCAAATCCAACATAGAAAATTACTGAGGTATAGCAAATCCGCCATCCGTAAGCTCCTTGAGTTCCTGGTTACCCGGCAATTGCAACATCTTTGTTCTAGCTTGATATCTCTTTCACAACATTGTTTTTTAAACATCGGTGAACACTGTATAGTATAGTATATGTATAGTAATAGCCATGACCAAACAATTGTACATTTCGTTAGTGCTTCCGATATTGAAGTATTGTTCCTGCGTCTGGAGCCCACAGTATAAAGAGAAACAAGCTATTCTCGAATCAGTGCAGAAATAATTTTTATTTTTCTATTTTCATAATTTACACTAGGATTTCGGTAGAATCTTGCCACCTTACCGATCCAGGCAAAAACTGTTTGACATACCAATGGGGTAATGTTCGTGCACAAGCTCCTTCTCGGGATGGTGGACTCCCAAACTCTATTTAGTCAGATTGACTTTACGGTTCCCTCTAGTGCTACCCATACTTTTAGATTACCCTTATTTAGGTCAAACTATGCCCAGCAGGAACCTTTCAGGATTTTATGCTATAATTACAAAACCCTTTGCCATTTCGTATCCCCTTAACTAACCCTTAAAATATAGCACTTAGTATTACAACAACCTAAACTCAGCTATTCTGTACTTTTTGTCATCTTTATATTTCTTCAGTTCCTATTTTATCATTAGTTTTCTTTTTAATTTTAATTGCATTATTAGCAGATAATTGTATATTAATTTATTAAATAAAATGAGCGTATATATGTACATGTGTAAATATATATGGATCAGGCCTAAAAGTACGCAGTGAACAGGGGCTAAAAAACCCACCACTCCTTGGCAACATATTGCACTAGTTATAAGTTTATAAATGTGCTATGCACAATGCTGTAAGAACTTGTAATAATTCGAAACATAGTGTGAATGAAAGAAAACGCGAACGACGGACGTTTTTCTCTTGATTGAAATAATTTATCCCAGGAAAACCAACCCCCTCCAAAACATACATAATATACATCAACATAGAATAATTGGAATAATTTTGAATATGCAATGAATACTATGTAATTTAAATTTAATGGTATGGTATAATAATAATATATTAGATCACGGTTCGGTGTCGCTGGTGGACGTAAGTCACTGCCGTTTAATTGATGAACTGTGAGTTTGCGAGGGACACATTGCCTGGTGGATTGTGATATCGAATAAATCTGTGATATTGAAATAGTTGAGAGTAAGTTGTGTAGGTAAATATTCAGTGCAGTTCTACCCTATTGGTTTGAGTTTTCGTTCTGTCGTCCGTCTGCCGAGATATGATGAGGCTTCCAATTTCGACCGCATGAGAGAACTGTGAGAGAGAATACAGCGGCATGATAGCGTGAAAGACTTTTTTCATGCCATGCGGAAACTTGCTTCGACGCACACCGCCATCTAAAAGGAGATGATCAAGATCGTCAAGAAGGTACTTGCAGATTAGATTGCTAGTTTCGTCTACGGCTTACGATTTTATTCCCTAGACTAACTGCGGGGTGAATGCGTAGAAAAAGAAGCTCATTTGAAGAGAAAGTACTGATCTTCGTGCTAAGGAACACCAAAATCCACCAGGTATGGTCGCGGGGCTAACGTTAGCAAGCATGGGCAGGAGTGATAGAGAAGTGATGTGGAGGCAGAGGTACAGATATGGAAAGCCCGAAGCGTACTGTCGAACCTGTCCAAAACCAGCACCATCACGCTGAGAAAAAAGATGCGAAGAAAATTGAAGTTGATAGTCATCATGGCTGCTAGGATAAGGAACTTACCATATGAAGAACGGTTAAGGAATTATTTAGAAACTAGGAATGGAATATTCTCGGAATTACGAGTGGATAGAATGCGAGCACTGTCGGTGCAGGTGTGGAGGGAGCGATCCCAGCTTGAGCAGCGTCGAGCTATGAGGAGGCAATTGATTGCTTCAGTAAAGCGATGTGGAAGGACGGACCCAAGAGTATTCGCCGAAATCTCTATAATGGGCGAGTCAGTACGAGGCTTGTTGGATTCGGGAGCTACGCTTAGGATGCTAGGATTGATCAAGTCGCTCACTATGTAGAAGGACCGGAAAAGTGGGACTTTTCAGAGGCGCAGAATCCAATCCTGGATCAGGTGAAGACAGCATTTTTAACGGCCGTGGGCCTAGACCTTGTGGAAATTGCCGAGCCACTACATTGACATTACACGCCTGCGATGCAGGAAGTGGTGTGCGTTGAGGTGGACAAAATGTTGGCCTTGGGAGTCATCAAGAACAGTGATAGCCTGTGGAGCAACCGCACTACTGCTGTGCGACGGCCGGGCAAGAGACAGTTCTGACTTGATGTCCGGAAGCTCAATAGCTTGACTACACTACTCGACAAAATTCAACTTTTTTTCCGCTGTCGCCAAAAATGACTTTTTCTAATAGATTTTAAGATTTACATGTTTTTTTAAAATTCTGGTTTTTTTTCATGGCGTAGTTTTTTTTCTAAGAATTAAAAAAAAAATGTGGTATTTTTTGTCATAGGTAGTGCTTCTATTTCGGGGAAAAAATACCGAAAAAAATTATGCAATTTCAATTTGGAAGCTTTACATCTTCCAGACGTTAAGTTGCAGCTACAAAGTGTCTGAGTCGGATTTATAGCTGCATTTATCAGCTTTTTTTAACTGCAAAGTTCAATACAACCAGTTGTAGAAAACTTAAGTTATGTGAAAAATAGAAGCCTTACCTATGACAAAAAATACCAGATTTTTTAAAAATTCTTTAAAAAAAACTACTCCATGCAAAAAAAAAACATTCTTTAAACATTTTTAAACCTCCAAATCTATCAGAAAAAGTCATTTTTGGCGACAGCGGAAATGTCGTGTCGACTAGTGCTATCAAAGTCGCTTATCCGCTGCCTAGTATCTAGGGGATTTTGGCACGTTTCATCTCCTGCGTCGATTTAAAAATCGCTTTTTGACAAATCAAGCTGAAGGAACAGAGCCGGGCTTATACAGCTTTCACGGTGCCGGGACGACCACTGTACCAGTTGCGAATGATACCTTTTGGCCTATCTCGATGACTTAATGATCATAGCCGGGGACTTCGAAACGAACGTGAAAATCGTCTGACAAGTTGCGGAGTGTCTACGAAGAGTCAATTTGTTGATAATGCTGAGTAAATCTCATTTTTGTTATAAGGCTGGGAACTACGTGCTGGTATCGGCGCTTTATAAAGAACTTCGCTGAGCTGGCAGTTCCACTGACAGACGCTCTGAAAAGATCGGAGAGAGGCAAATTTATATTGACGGAAGAGGCAAAATGAGCCATGGAGGAGTTGAAAGCTTCACTTACCTCGGCACTAGTCTTGGTCAACGCAGATTTCAAGCGGCACTCTTATATACAGTGCAACGCGTCACATTATGGGGTAGGAGCCGTACTTTTCCAACGCGACGACGAACAGAACGAGAGGCCTATTTTACTTTATTACCGCCAAACTAAATTGCCATCAGAAAAATTACTCGGTCACGAGAAAGAGTGTCTGCCAGCTCTCATGGCGATCATGAAGTTCCGTCCGTATGTGGAACTGATGACGTTCACCGTCATTACAGACCATGCTAGTCTCAATTGGCTAATGACGATGAAGGATCTGGATGGTCGATTAGCTCAGTGATCCTTTCAGGCCTTCGATTTCGGTATAGAACACCGAAAAGGAGTGGAAAATGTGCAGGCGGATACATTGTTGCGCTGTACTGAAGAGCTAGAAGCGGATTCGATAAGTTCCCTGGGTTTTGAAACGGTGAAGTTTGAATCTGAAGCATATAAAGTGTTAAAGAGGGAAATTACAGAGAGCCAGTAACGTTAACCTGATCTTCAAATTGTTGACGGCATGATATTTAAGCGAATGCGCTCTGAGCGATTGCAAGATCATCTGGAGGGGTTCGTCTGGAAATTGTGGGTTCCGAGTTCGCGCACGGCCGCCTTGATAGATAATAGCGTTTTTACACCTCCGCATCATTGTCGAAGGTGCAGAAAAATGATGCGAGCGGTTTACACGTAGGCTGCATCATTTCCGCATCATTTTGGCAGCTATTGTTGGTTTGACCAAACAAAAATTACGTTCTGCTGACTTTAATTTGCAAGTGTCACTTTTAAAGTTAGAATCAGCGCGTCCCAAAAGATCTTGAAAGTCTTTGTGTTACCATTTTGTTGATTGCAATCAGACTTATTTTAATTTAAATGTTCAGGAATGGTTTAGCCGCTCAGCTTAAAATTGAATTTATTGTTTGATTTGACAAAAATACCCCGATACCGCGTCGATACGCCGAAAAATTTCCGTATTTTGTAAAAATACTTGTCAGAATTCGGTAACACTTGCGAATAATGCGCCGAATGTTGTATCATGCGGACGCATCATTGCCTTCTTCTATCTACAGGGCTCTTATGGGCATCATTGTCCCATGTTCCATTTAACGGAAAAATACAATGATGCGCCCTAATGTAAAAAGGGTATAAGGCGCATCTAGATGAGAAGACGACGCACGGTGCATAGCGAAAACATTGCACCTATTACGTAGGCAGTTTTAGTGGCCGAACATGGCGATAGAGGTGCGGGGTCATAGTTTTTTTCATGAACGCGTTTGGCAAAAATTAAATATGTAATCGATTGAGAATACTTCAAAGATTATGTATCCAAAACATTTTTTAAATCGATTAATAATTAAACTACTCAACAAATTTCAACTTATTATTTCCGTTGTCTCCGAAAATGCCTTTTTCTAATAGATTTGGAGATTTAATAATTTGTAAAGAATTATGGTTTTGACCCGGTACTCGAAGAGTATAGGGGTATATTAGATTTGTGGTGATAACGGATGTGTGTAACGCCCAGAAGGAAGCGTTTCCGACCCCACAAAGTATATATATTCTTGATCAGCATCAATAGCCGAGTCGATACATAGCTATGTCTGTCTGTCCGTCCGTCTGTCTGTCCGTCTTCATTATCGCCTAGATCTCAGAGACTATAAAAGCTAGAGCAACCAAATATTGTATTCAGTCTTCTTTGATATCACACTACTCAAAGTGTATTTCAAAATTTCGCCCAGCCCCTTTCCGCCCCCACAAAGGACAAAAATCTGCAAAAACGCTGAATCATGGAAAATAGAAAAAATAAAAAAATATTTACCAGACTGCCGAATCTAGATCAGGTCGAACTACTTCTATAGCCGGAAGGAACAAACCGCTAAATCATGGAAAATAGAAAAAAATATTTACCAGACTGCCGAATCTAGATCAGTCGAACTACTTCTATAATGGCAGGAACAAACTAAATTTCAGTCGCTACGCAACGCCTGCCAAATACTTACTCATTCCCTCTCTCTCTCTCTCTCTCTCTCTCTCTCACACGCTTCCTCGTCTCATTAATGTAGAAATGTAGAAGCAGATGTAAAAAGCATACGGGCATTTCTCTGAAGAGGTCCACCGAGGCCAAAAATTTAAAAATCAATAAAAACGCATTTGAATATAGTTTTCTTGGGATTTTATTTTTAAAAGATATTGAAAATCCGCCAATTTAACTAATTGACATATAATTTCATTAACTTTGATCTGAAAACCTATTAAAATTAGCAAAAAAGTTTACTTTTTTGGTATTTTTTGTCATGTTTTCCTTATATTCATATTTCCATATATCGTCTCAACTTTCGCTGAAATCTGAGTTCGAATTGGTCGCTGCGAAAACAACTTCTATATTTGTCCCGTGCGAATACCATGCTTTTTGGCAAATATCTCGAAAACGAACAGTAGCCCAAAATCGCTATTAGCACCAGCTATAGAGCTAGTCAAGTCCCGTTTAACCCATCAGAGTCATATGTCCCTATATCGTAACACAACATTTACGCAGAATATACATGATGTATCGAATGTAGGTACGCTGCGAAAAGTTTCAAAACTGTTGCGACTTAATTTGTCCCGTTGCCCAATACCATTAGCTTTTGTCGCCAATATCTCGCAAACGAACAGTAGCCTGCATAAATCGCTATGTATGCATGCTTCGGCCTATGCCGCGGCTCAGTCAACGTTCCCCCTCGTTTAACATCAGAGAAATGCCCATATGTAAAAGAAACATTTATAACATTTGGTAATATACTTGAGAGGTAGTGCTATCTATTGTACACATAACTTAAGTTTTCTAAAACTTGTTGCGACTGAACTTTGCTGTTCAAGCTGACAAATGCCGCTATAAATCAGCTATAAATTTGTCCCTTGCAGCTTGCACGACTGGAAGATAATAAGACTGCATAAATCGAATGTCATGAATGCTTCGGCAACTTTGCCGCGAGCTCACAGACGTTCCCCTCTCAGGTATAGTCGGATCAGAGTATTTTTCGATTGCTAATCTTTTTAGAATAGATTAGACACATTGTGACGCAGCGTTCAATACGCAGACGGCGCCGTGCGCCTATTTTTCACATATACGTAAGACTTCAAAAGCCTGATCTATTGAGCTTTGCTGTTCATGGAGCTAGTACATAATGCAGCTAAAAGACACAACGCAAACGGAGAACGTTGTGAGCCTTGTCGAGAGCCGCGGCTCTACTACCTACCCGGTACTCAGTCAGTATATACAGACATACATTCAAGAGCCTACGAATTTCATGAAATTTATATGTTCTCAAAAGGGACAAATGAATTTTCTCGAAATTTTAGACATGTAAAATCTCAGGTATAGTCGACATCAAGCTATTTTACATCTGCGCCTACATCTTTCTACGTGACATGTATAGACTACATATGTGAGACGTCCCAGCGTCCAGGACAGCGAGAGCGAATGCGTCCGCGCTTGCCAGGCGATATGCGTAGCCACTGAAAATCCTGAATATTGAGGTATTCTTCTGAAGCCATTAAATAATGATCCGATCAACGATCCAGTTTCGGTAATCAGCAAGAAACCGGCATTTATTCATGAAACTGCGTTTCGGTTTCCATTAAACTCACCAGTGTGGATCCAACACAAGATTTTCGGTAAACAGGGCGGACAGGGGGCGTGACCAACTTATCAAGCCAGCTCGTGACCGGAGCACGTATGCACCAACTTGGCCACACGATCAGCTGGGATTGCTCCAGCCCTTATAGGCGTCTGAGGCAGGCCAGGGGCGCGCACAATGCCCAAATGCCGCCGACCAACAAGCTGGCGGTCGCGCGATGAGAGAGAGCCCCGCCGCAATGATCGGCGGCAGTCCGAACTCGGTTAACAGCCTTGTAGCGATAATAACTGATCCTAATACATGATCCGATTAACGCTGACTCGAAATGGTCATTCTCTATGCTCCTGCGTTTCTCCGTTCTGGCCCGTATCACTCATACATTGTGTACGCCGCTGGCCTCGACCTTTGTGCGGCCCCACAGGCGGGGCGAAATTTTGCAACACATCTGCCCGAGTCGTGCAGTGCACACAGGAGACTGGAGTACAAACCTTGCTCAGCTCTATCTTAAATGGTCTCTGAGATCTGACAGAGCGTAGTTACCCACAGCCCTGAGACAGACATGCCACGGAGCGAACGGACGGACGCACCGCCCGCCCTAGCTATCTCCACTCGAGCTGTGATGCAGACTCAAGCCCTATCTACTTCTCCACGGGGTCGGGAAACACTCGCTCTGGGCCCTACAACCGATTATCTCCACAGAGTCTAATATGCACCTCTGCTCTTCGGTACCGGTTCTCGCTCGGCATCAGACAGTACTGACTCTCGGCAACTAAAACGACGCCCCAGCCGGCTTCACATCGGGGCAGTCCAACTCGGAACAGCCTGGGAGTTCTTCCTATATACATGTATCGAACGCTGCTGCAAGCTAAACAGCCCTGCTTTCTCCGCAGAGCCCGTTCACTACTACATTTTTCCCGTCCTCAACACGTCCCCCACAGAGAGTATTTACCTCTGCCACTATCCCTCTCCCCAGAGAGTATTCACCTCTGCCCAAACACGTCTCCACAGAGAGTATTCACCTCTGCCACTATCCCTCTCCCCAGAGAGTATTCACCTCTGCCCTATCTTTCTCCACAGCGAGTATTCACCTCTGCCCTATCCTTCTCCACAGAGTGTATTCACCTCTGCCCTAGCCACAGAGAGTATTTACCTCTGCAACTAATCCTCTTCCCAGAGAATTTACCTCTGTCAAAACACGTCTCTACAGAGAGTATTTACCTCTGCCACCATTCGTCCCCCCAGAGAATTCACCTCTGTCCAAACACGTCTCTACAGAGAGTAGTTACCTCGGCCAGCTATTCCGCTACCCCAGAGAAGTATTCACCTCTGCTCAAACACGTCTCCCCAGAGAGTATTTCACCTCTACCACACGCCATTCGTCTCCCCAGAGAGTGGTCACCGCTGTTAAACCGCGATTCTCCCCAGAGAGTAGCGGCCTCTGCCAACTGTCCGTACCCCAGCGAGTCTGCACCGCAGCTCTAACACCCCCCAGAGCGTTTGCACCACTAGCCACAAGCCTTCATCGCAGAGTGAGGTCACCCCGACCGCAGATTCCCCCCCGAGGACCGAGCCCGCCACCGTCCATGCCAACGATTCCTGCACGCAGCAATTACAGCCACGTGCGGCCGAGTAGCCAAACACGAAGGAAGACCCCGAATGAAGACCCCGAGACCGAGTATCACCTCTGCCAACATTTCTGTGTACCATTACGAACAATAAAGATAACGTTTTATATCCTGGCTAACCCGCCTATTTATTCTGGAACCCGAGAACATCTATTACAGCTTCCACATCCAGAAACCAACCCAAAATTTCTGTGAACCCGGCACGACGAGCATACCCCGGCCGCGGAACGTCACAACACATTAATAAGGCGTCGTTTAAGGTATCGTTTGTAAGAATTGATAGAAGTAAACGGCTAAGTTGTAGCCGTTTGACCAATACTTTTGTCTGGGTCGGATTTATGGCTGCATTTGTCTAAAATTTTAAAAATTATCCTTGAGTATGTTCAATCTAATTGTTTTGTTGCATAAATTTTAAATATAAATTAAATACTTATTAAATTAAAAATGTTTTAAAATACACTACGTTTTGGTACTTTTTTAACTTTTAAAAAACTTTTAAAAAAAAACTGTTTTTCGTCGGCTGACGGAATTTATCGGCGAAATTCGGCATATGAAGTTTTGGTCAAACGGTTATAACTTAGACGTTTATTTTGAACTGCAAAGTTCAATACAACCAGTTTTAGGAAACTTAAGTTATGTGAAAAATAGAAGCACTACCTATGACAAAAAATACCAAGTTTTTTAAAAATTCTTAAAAAAAAAACTACTCCATTGAAAAAAAACATTCTTTAAAAATTTGTAAACATCCAAATCGATCAGAAAAAGTCATTTTTGGCGACAGCGGAAAAGTCGTGTCGACTAGTGTAATTGGTGCAAACTTTTCCGAATACGTATCAAAAACATCTTAATGTTTTATTGAATTGTATCCTCAAAAAAAACTTACCGCCACGGTACATACGATTTTGGCTTATGGAAAGGACTTAATAGAGTACCAGTGCTTACCAATTGCTGTCCGAAGATGCACAGGAATGTAAAAACAAGGACTACAAAAGGTTCAGATATACTTATACGTGCAAAATTTCTCGGGTTCGTCTAAATGAAGCCCTCTTTAACATGCTGGCAGCCTCAGCAGATCCACCATTTGAATCGCTGAGACATGTGCGATTACGAAAGGATTCGGAAGATAGTTGATATAGTTTCGAAGTGTTAAGTTTATTAGATGTTAACCTTATTAACCTTAATGTTGATGATTATTTTGTTGAAAATCAACAAATTAACAATGTAAAATGAGCATGAGGGCCCACTGTGAGGTGTTCCGTTTGCCAGGAGTCAATGACGCAGGTCGGGGTTGGGCAAGAGATAATCACCAAGCGGCCATTTCAAAAGCTGTATATCGATTTTCTTAGAAATAACAGCGATCAAAGAATGGACATGCGTGGATATTTATTATGGTTGACCATTTCTCAAAACTCACCATCTTGAAGACCAAGACGGCAGCCGGGAAGCTGCAGATGAGATGTTTCAGGGTTTCAATAGCCCCGAGCTCATCACATTTCCTACAGCTATTTCCGTTGGTGCTGTTTAGTCTGGCTGCATGTGATGCAGCCAGGCAGTGACCTGTCAGTATCCCTACTTACAGTCTGTAGTCCTCCCTGGAAGGTGCAGCAGATAGTGGCTAAGTTTTTCATTGCGCCCTTTGCACATGATTTTCGAGATTCTGCAGGTGGTTTTGCTCCTCCACCTGCTCTCGATTTCCAGTCTGGCCAGCTTTTCTAGGTCGCTTTGTAGGAGACAGGCACATTTTCTATTCTTTCGATCGCCAGCCCGATGACTTCCTTGGCCAGAGCGTCCGCCGCTTCGTTTTTCGATTCCGTGGTGTCTGGGAACCTAATAGATCCGCTGACTTAGGCGTGCAAAGTGAGTCCAATGCCTCCAATGCTTGCCAGGACACTTCGTGAACTGACCGCGGACGACTGCATGGATTTTATCGCCGCTTGGCTGTCTACGAACAGGTTGACAACATTGTGTGATCGTTCTGTGTGTTGTGCAACCTCCCCTGCTTTCCTGATGGCAAAGACATCCGCCTGGAAAATGCTGCAGTGGTCCGGTAGCTTATATGATAGCCTTATTTCGTGGTCTGTGCAGTATAAACCAGTACCAACTCCTCCTACCATCTTGGAGACTTCTGTGTATATGTTGAGGTGCTGAGTCTGGTCCCGTCATTTTTTCCATTCCTCGGGTCCCAGAAATGTGTTTGTTTTGATGTCGAGGCAAGTTTGGGGGGTCATGTAGTCAGTATAACTGATCATGTCCCTGCCAATTGAACTGTACCCGTATCCTTAGTGGCCACATGTTTACCGACTCATTCAGCTGCTTTTCCTGCCGTCAGACGAGCTCAGACGAGCAATCACGAGCCGTCATTTAACGGAAAAATCCAATGATGCGCCCTAATGTAAAAAGGGTATAAGGCGCATCTAGATGAGAAGACGACGCACGGTGCATAGCGAAAACATTGCACCTATTACGTAGGCAGTTTTAGTGGCCGAACATGGCGATAGAGGTGCGGGGTCATAGTTTTTTTCATGAACGCGTTTGGCAAAAATTAAATATGTAATCGATTGAGAATTCTTCAAAGATTATGTATCCAAAACATTTTTTAAATCGATTAATAATTAAACTACTCAACAAATTTCAACTTATTATTTCCGTTGTCTCCAAAAATGAATTTTTCTAATAGATTTGGAGATTTAATAATTTTTAAAGAATTATGGTTTTGACCCGGTACTCGAAGAGTATAGGGGTATATTATATTTGTGGTGATAACGGATGTGTGTAACGCCCAGAAGGAAGCGTTTCCGACCCCACAAAGTATATATATTCTTGATCAGCATCAATAGCCGAGTCGATATACATAGCTATGTCTGTCTGTCCGTCCGTCTGTCTGTCCGTCCGTCTGTCTGTCCGTCCGTCTGTCTGTCCGTCTTCATTATCGGCTAGATCTCAGAGACTATAAAAGCTAGAGCAACCAAATATTGTATTCAGTCTCCTTTGATATCACACTACTCAATGTGTATTTCAAAATTTCGCCCAGCCCCTTTCCGCCCCCACAAAGGACAAAAATCAGCAAAAACGCAGAATCATGGAAAATAGAAAAAAAATAAATATTTACCAGACTGCCGAATCTAGATCAGGTCGAACTACTACTATAGCCAGAAGGAACAAACTAAATTTCAGTCGCTACGCAACGCCTGCCAAGCACTTACTCATTCCCTCTCTCTCTCTCTCTCACACGCTTCCACGTCTCATTAATGTAGAAATGTAGAAGCAGATGTAAAAAGCATATGGGCATTTCTCTGAAGAGGTCCACCTAGACCAAAAATTTAAAAATCAATAAAAAAGCATTTGAATACTTTGATCTGAGAACCTATTTAAACTTAGCAAAAGTTCACTGTTTTGGTATTTTTTTGTCATGTTTTCCATATATCTATATTTCCATATATCGTCTCAACTTTCGCTGAAATCAGAGTTTGAATTGGTCGCCGCGAAAACCACTTCTATATTTGTCCCGTGCGAATACCATGCAAACGAACAGTAGCCCAAAATCGCTATTAGCACCAGCTATAGAGCTAGTCCCGTTTAACATCAGAGAAATGCCCATATGTAAAAAAATATTTAAACAAATATACATATGTATGTATATATGTACATATAAAAGTTTCAAAACTGTTTCGACTTAATTTTTTTTTTGCCCAAAAGTATGTATGTACTGACGGAGTACCGGGTATAAAGTAAAGCTTCGGCCTTTGCCGCGGCTCACAACGTTCCCCCTCGTTTTATGTAGAATTCGTTTTTTTTAAAGAATTTTTTAAAAATTTGTTATTTTTCTTGAGAGGTAGTGCTTCTATTTTTCACATAACTTAAGTTTTCTATATTTTTTTCTATTGAACTTTGCTGTTCAAGCTGACAAATGCAGCTATAAATCCGACTCAGACACTTTGTAGCTGCAACTTAACGTCTGGAAGATATTAAGCTTCCAAATTGAAATTTCATAATATTTTTCGGTATTTTTTCCCGAAATTTTGACTTAAAAAGCTCAGGAAAAGTCGAAAAAAAAATATTTTAGTGCCTTGATTTTTGGTTTTAGATAGACATATTAATAAGGCGTCGTTTAGGGCATCGTTTATAAGAATATAAAAACCGGCTAAGTTATAACAGTTTGACCAAAACTTTATATGCCGTTTGCCAATATCCCAAACGCCATTTTACCGTTAAAAACCGTTACAAACACAGATTTTTGGTATTTTTGTAGGAAAATAAAATGGTTTTTCGTCGGCTGACGGAATTTATCGGCGAAATTCGGCATATGAAGTTTTGGTCAAACGGTTATAACTTAGACGTTTATTTTTAACTGCAAAGTTCAATACAACCAGTTTTAGGAAACTTTAGTTATGTGAACAAAAAATACCAAGTTTTTAAAAAATTCTTTAAAAAAAACTACTCCATTGAAAAAAAAAATTCTTTAAAAATTTGTAAACATCCAAATCGATCAGAAAAAGTCATTTTTGGCGACAGCGGAAAAGTCGTGTCGACTAGTGTAGTTGGTGCAAACTTTTCCGAATACGTATCAAAAACATCTTAATGTTTTATTGAATTATATCCTCAAAAAAAACTTACCGCCACGGTACATACGATTTTGGCTTATGGAAAGGACTTAATAGAGTACCAGTGCTTACCAATTGCTGTCCGAAGAAGCACAGGAATGTAAAAACAAGGACTACAAAAGGTTCAGATACACTTATACGAGCAAAATTTCTCGGGTTCGTCTAAATGAAGCCCTCTTTAACATGCTGGCAGCCTCAGCAGATCCACCATTTGAATCGCTGAGACATGTGCGATTACGAAAGGATTTGGAAGATAGTTGATATAGTTTCGAAGTGTTAAGTTTATTAGATGTTAACCTTATTATTCTTAATGTTGATGATTATTTTGTTGAAAATCAACAAATCAACAATGTAAAATGAGCATGAGGCCCCACTGTGAGGTGTTCCGTTTGCAAGGAGTCAATGACGCAGGTCGGGGTTGGGCAAGAGATGGTCACCAAGCGGCCATTCCAAAAGCTGTATATCGATTTTCTTAGAAATAACAGCGATCAAAGAATGGACATGCGTGGATATTTATTGTGGTTGACCATTTCTCAAAACTCACCATCTTGAAGACCAAGACGGCAGCCGGGAAGCTGCAGATGAGATGTTTCAGGGTTTCAATAGCCCCGAGCTCATCACATTTCCTACAGCTATTTCCGTTGGTGCTGTTTAGTCTGGCTGCATGTGATGCGGCCAGGCAGTGACCTGTCAGTATCCCTACTTACAGTCTGTAGTCCTCCCTGGAAGGTGCAGCAGATAGTGGCTAAGTTTTTCATTGCGCCCTTTGCACATGATTTTCGAGATTCTGCAGGTGGTTTTGCTCCTCCACCTGCTCTCGATTTCCAGTCTGGCCAGCTTTTCTAGGTCGCTTTGTAGGAGACAGGCACATTTTCTATTCTTTCGATCGCCAGCCCGATGACTTCCTTGGCCAGAGCGTCCGCCGCTTCGTTTTTCGATTCCGTGGTGTCTGGGAACCTAATAGATCCGCTGACTTAGGCGTGCAAAGTGAGTCCAATGCCTCCAATGCTTGCCAGGACACTTCGTGAACTGACCGCGGACGACTGCATGGATTTTATCGCCGCTTGGCTGTCTACGAACAGGTTGACAACATTGTGTGATCGTTTTGTGTGTTGTGCAACCTCCTCTGCTTTCCTGATGGCAAAGACATCCGCCTGGAAAATTCTGCAGTGGTCCGGTAGCTTATATGATAGCCTTATTTCGTGGTCTGTGCAGTATAAACCAGTACCAACTCCTCCTTCCATCTTGGAGACTTCTGTGTATATGTTGAGGTGCTGAGTCTGGTCCCGTCATTTTTTCCATTCCTCGGGTCCCAGAAATGTGTTTGTTTTGATGTCGAGGCAAGTTTGGGGGGTCATGTAGTCAGTATAACTGATCATGTCCCTGCCAATTGAACTGTACCCGTATCTTAGTGGCCACATGTTTACCGACTCATTCAGCTGCTTTTCCTGCCGTCAGACGAGCTCAGACGAGCAATCACGAGCCGTCATTTAACGGAAAAATCCAATGATGCGCCCTAATGTAAAAAGGGTATAAGGCGCATCTAGATGAGAAGACGACGCACGGTGCATAGCGAAAACATTGCACCTATTACGTAGGCAGTTTTAGTGGCCGAACATGGCGATAGAGGTGCGGGGTCATAGTTTTTTTCATGAACGCGTTTGGCAAAAATTAAATATGTAATCGATTGAGAATACTTCAAAGATTATGGATCCAAAACATTTTTTAAATCGATTAATAATTAAACTACTCAACAAATTTCAACTTATTATTTCCGTTGTCTCCAAAAATGACTTTTTCTAATAGATTTGGAGATTTAATAATTTGTAAAGAATTATGGTTTTGACCCGGTACTCGAAGAGTATAGGGGTATATTATATTTGTGGTGATAACGGATGTGTGTAACGCCCAGAAGGAAGCGTTTCCGACCCCACAAAGTATATATATTCTTGATCAGCATCAATAGCCGAGTCGATATACATAGCTATGTCTGTCTGTCCGTCCGTCTGTCTGTCCGTCCGTCTGTCTGTCCGTCTTCATTATCGCCTAGATCTCAGAGACTATAAAAGCTAGAGCAACCAAATATTGTATTCAGTCTTCTTTGATATCACACTACTCAATGTGTATTTCAAAATTTCGCCCAGCCCCTTTCCGCCCCCACAAAGGACAAAAATCTGCAAAAACGCTAAATCATGGAAAATAGAAAAAAAAAAAAATATTTACCAGACTGCCGAATCTAGATCAGGTCGAACTACTTCTATAGCCGGAAGGAACAAACTAAATTTCAGTCGCTACGCAACGCCTGCCAAACACTTACTCATTCCCTCTCTCTCTCTCTCTCTCTCTCTCACACGCTTCCTCGTCTCATTAATGTAGAAATGTAGAAGCAGATGTAAAAAGCATATGGGCATTTCTCTGAAGAGGTCCACCGAGGCCAAAAATTTAAAAATCAATAAAAACGCATTTGAATATAGTTTTCTTGGGATTTTATTTTTAAAAGATATTGAAAATCCGCCAATTTAATTAATTGACATATAATTTCATTAACTTTGATCTGAAAACCTATTAAAATTAGCAAAAGTTTACTTTTTTGGTATTTTTTTGTCATGTTTTCCATATATTCATATTTCCATATATCGTCTCAACTTTCGCTGAAATCTGAGTTTGAATTGGTCGCTGCGAAAACAACTTCTATATTTGTCCCGTGCGAATACCATGCTTTTTTGCAAATATCTCGAAAACGAACAGTAGCCCAAAATCGCTATTAGCACCAGCTATAGAGCTAGTCAAGTCCCGTTTAACATCAGAGAAATGCCCATATGTAAAAAAACATTTAAACAAATATACATATGTATGTATGTATGTACATATAAAAGTTTCAAAACTGTTGCGACTTAATTTTTTTTTTGCCCAAAATTAGTTTTGTCCCTTTTGCAAACAAATAATAAACTGCATAAATCGTATGTATGTATGCTTCGGCCTTTGCCGCGGCTCACAACGTTCCCCCTCGTTTTATCTAGAATTCGTTTTTTTTTAAGAATTTTTTATAAATTTGGTATTTTTCTTGAGAGGTAGTGCTTCTATTTTTCACATAACTTAAGTTTTCTATATCTTGTTCTATTGAACTTTGCTGTTCAAGCTGACAAATGCAGCTATAAATCAGCTATAAATTTGTAGTTGCAGCTTCACGTCTGGAAGATATTAAGATTTCAAATTCGAATTTCATAATTTTTTTCGGCAAATTTTCTCGAAATTTTGACATTAAAATCTCAGGTATAGTCGAATCAAAATATTTTATTGCTAATCTTTTTAGTTTTAGATAGACACATTAATTAGGCGTCGTTTAAGGTATCGTTTGTAAGAATTGATAAATAAACGGCTAAGTTGCAGCCGTTTGACCAATACTTTTGTCTGGGTCGGATTTATAGCTGCATTTGTCTAAAATTTTAAAAATTATCCTTGAGTATGTTCAATCTAATTGTTTTGTTGCATACATTTTAAATATAAATGAAATACTTATTAAATTAAAAATGTTTTAAAATACACTACGTTTTGGTATTTTTTAAACTTTTAACTTGTAATTCACGTACACGTGATAGCTATAATATATATGTATGTACCTTTCATATGTATGTACATATGTAGTCTAAATCTGCGCAAATCTGCATTTTGGAAACGTAAGCCAAGAAACTAGGGACACGCGGCAGGTATAAGGAACAAAAAGAGCGCACGCTGTAGCGTGTACGTTGTTAATTGACAGCATTGCTAAATGTTGTATTATATATTGTATATATATTGTATATCTCTTTAAGATATACTTCGTCGTGAGGATATACAGAGTAAGAAGGAAGTTATACAAGCTGAATTCTCTCGGAACCTAGGATTGAAAGATGACTGCCCAAAGTACGGATACGGAAATACGAATGATGAAAATACTTCGAGGAGATTTTTTGAAAATGACAAAATTACATCTTTGATAACACTACTCGACAAAATTCAACTTTTTTTTCCGCTGTCGCCAAAAATGACTTTTTCTGATAGATTTGGAGATTTAAATTTTTTTAAGGAATTATGATTTTTTTTTCCAAGTTCAGTTTTATTTAAGAATTTTTAAAAAATTTGGTTTTTTTTGTCATAGATAGTGGTTCTGTTTTTCACATAACTTAAGTTTCCTACAACTGGTTGTATTGATCTTTACAGTTAAAAAAAACCGGATTAAGCTTCCAAATTGAAATTTCATAATATTTTTCGGTATTTTTTCCCGAAATTTTGACTTAAAAAGCTCCGGAAAAATCGAAAAAAATTTTTTAATGCCTTGATTTTTGGTTTTAGATAGACATATTAATAAGGCGTCGTTTAGGGCATCGTTTATAAGAATATAAAAACCGGCTAAGTTATAACCGTTTGACCAAAACTTTATATGCCGTTTGCCAATATCCCAAATGCCATTTGTGACGTTCCGCGGCCGGGGTATGCTCGTCGTGCCGGGTTCACAGAAATTTGGTTGGTTTCTGGATGTGGAAGCTGTAATAGATGTTCTCGGGTTCAAGAATAAGGCGTAGGGTTAAGCAGTATATAAAAAGTTATCTTTATTGTTCGTAATTGTACACAGGAATGTTGGCAGAGGTGATACTCGGTCTCGGGGGGGTCTTCCTTCGGGGTCTTCCTTCGTGTTTGGCTACTCGGCCGCACGTGGCTGTTTGCTGCGTGCAGATCGTGGATGGACGTTGGCGGGCCGCTCCTATGGGGAGAATCGCGGTCGCGGTGACCACACTCTGAGGTGAAGGCTTGTGGTAGAGGTGAAAACTCTCTGGGGGGTGTTAGAGCAGAGGTGAATACTCTCTGGGGTACGGAAAGTGGCAGAGGTAAATACTCTCTGTAGAGACGTGTTTGGACAGAGGTGAATTCTCTGGGGAGACGAATGGTTGCAGAGGTAAATACTCTCTGTAGAGACGTGTTTGACAGAGGTAAATTCTCTGGGGAGAGGAATAGTTGCAGAGGTAAATACTCTCTGTAGAGACGTGTTTTGACAGAGGTAAATTCTCTGGGGAGAGGGATAGTTGCAGAGGTAAATACTCTCTGTAGAGACGTGTTTTGACAGAGGTGAATTCTCTGGGGAGACGATTAGTTGCAGAGGTAAATACTCTCTGTAGAGACGTGTTTGACAGAGGTAAATTCTCTGGGGAGAGGAATAGTTGCAGAGGTAAATACTCTCTGTAGAGACGTGTTTTGACAGAGGTGAATTCTCTGGGGAGACGATTAGTTGCAGAGGTAAATACTCTCTGTGGAGAAAGATAGGTGCAGAGGTGAATACACTCTGTGGAGAAAGATAGGGCAGAGGTGAATACACTCTGTGGAGAAAGATAGGGCAGAGGTGAATACACTCTGTGGAGAAAGATAGGGCAGAGGTGAATACACTCTGTGGAGAAAGATAGGGCAGAGGTGAATACACTCTGTGGAGAAAGATAGGGCAGAGGTAAATACTCTCTGTGGGGGAAAAGTTCAGGACGGGGAAAATGTATTAGTGAACGGGCCAGCGGAGAAAGCAGGGCTTTTTACCTTTGAGCACCGTTCGTAAAATGTATTAGGAAGTTAATCCCAGGCTGTTCCGAGTTGGACTGCCCCGATTTGAGCCGGCGGGGCTTCTTTTATTGCCGAAAGTCAGCTGTTGGTCGGCGGCTTTGGGCTTGTGCGCGCCTCTGGCCTGCCTAACGCCTACTGGGTCCCAGCTGATAGTGTGGCCGTTGGTGATCGTGCTCCGGTCACACTGGCATGATCGTTGGTTAGTGTGCCCGTTTACCGTCTGGTGTTGGTCCCACTGGTGGTTTTGGCGCGTGTTTTGAATATGCCGGTTTTTTGTGTTGTGTCTTTTATTTCATTATTTAATACTTCATAACAATACTTCAATATTCAGTCTTTTTAGTTTACTATATTGTGGCGCCGGCGCCGTTGCGTATGGCGCTGGGCGTCACACTCCCCCCTCCTCTCCGAGGCGGTTGTCCTCCACCTTCCTGTGCAGGTACCAGGCCCCGATGCGTACGTCACCGGCTCGCCCGATCCGTACCCAGCACGTCTCCTCGCCCTTCCATAGCCGGAACCTTCGCTGCGTGTGTGGGTGTCTGGAGCCCAGGTTATCCTGCACCGCGTCTATGTGCCTTGTGGACAGTTGGTGACCCGCCGGCACGTCCCACTCGGTAGGAATGTCGCCCGGTTCGTCCTCCCCTTTGTCTGGTTCGCGTTGTTCTTCCTGCGGCGATGATAGTCCCAGGTCCAGGATGTCCCTGTCTTCTTCCTCTACCTGCTGGGCCCATGTGAGCTTCAGTGTCGGATTCGGCTGCGGAAGCGTTGGCATCACTCGGCTTATCCTCCTCTTACTGGGGTGCCCGTAGTACTCAGGTTCTGGATTCTGCGGCTGTCGGTCCGCTGCCGTTTGTGCCACGCCTGGTTCGCTGTCCCTCTGAACCTTATGGGTTCTCCTAGGCGTTGCCACCTTTGTGCCCGACACTTTCATCCGTGACCCTAACGGTGGTGTGTAGGCCAGTGTCTGCGTCCTTCTCCCTTTGTTTTTCTCCGCCAGCAGGTGCTGTTTGAATCGCTTTGCCGTCGCTTCGAACTTTGTATCCATGTCCCTGAAACGATAGAGAGATGGTTCTGTTATCGCCTCTGATGTCGTTGTTGTTTTCAGTTGAGAGATGTGTGCCCTCAATTTTTTGTTAGTATTGACGTTTTTGACAGTTACAATCACCGGGGAAATTAGTTCAAGGATCCGACAGGGGCCGTCGTATTTCGGTTCCAGTTTTGCCGTCGTTTTGTCGATTTTTTTCGACAGTGGGTGTGTTTTCACCCATACCACATCTCCTACTTTGGGCCGCCATTCTCGTTTCCTCAAATTGTAGTGTCTTGTTTGTTTTGCTGCTGCTTCTTCCATATTTTGTCTGGCCACTGCTTCTGCATCTTGCCGTGTTTCTGATTTTTCTCGTTGTATGTCGTCGAATCCTGATCCTCTGGTCACTTCGTCGAATAGGTTCCCTGGTAGCCTTAATTCCCTGCCAAATAGCAGGTATGCTGGGCTGAATCCAGTTGATTCTGATTTGCTGCTGTTTATTGCTAGTGTCAGTTCTGGCAGCTGTTCGTCCCATTTGTTGTGTTTTCCTGCGGCAAACTGTGCGATCATCGTTTTCAGTGTCCTGTTTGCCCGCTCCGTTGGGTTTTCTTGTGGTGTGTATGGTGCTGTGAACCGTTGCGTTATACCCCAAGTTTCCATCACCTGTTTCGTCTTTCGGCTCGTGAATTGGACTCCGTTGTCCGATATCAGCTGTTTTGGTGCGCCTCCCCTCGCCAGTATTTTCTCCCTGAACGCCTTTAGGAAGGAATCAGCTGTCGCCTGTCTAGCCGGCGTGACCTCCACCCATTTGGAAAACTTATCGATAAACACGATCATTACCGTGTTTCCATGCGAAGTTCTGGGCATTGGTCCGACGAAATCGACACATATTGACTCCCACGGTGCGTTCGCTATTTTTGTCAACATCTTCCCTGCTGCCGCTTGTTGCGAACTTTTGTATTTCTGGCAAATCTCGCATGTTCGTACAAATTTGCTAACATCTTTACTTAGCCCTGGCCAGAAATATCGTTGTCGTATCCGATGTTTCGTCTTCCGTATTCCTAGGTGTCCTGCCGTTGGGTTTGAATGGTTCTCTCCCAGTACCCGGATGCGTTCGTGTTTTGGTACACATAGCTTCCATGCTTGAGCATCCTCGTCGGTGTGGTTCGGTATATGCCTATAAAGTCTGTTATGCTTTATCACTAAGTCGGGTATTTCCTTCGGGTTCGTCGTCACTTGTTTCCACTTGTCCTGGTACCAAGCACATTCCATGACGGTTGACATTCGGATGTCTTCGCGTGGTAAGCGGGATAGCCCGTCCGCCACTACGTTCAACTTCCCTTTCCGGTACCGAATTTCAAATGTAAATGGTTGTAGTCCCAACGCCCATCGTGCTATTCGGCCGGATGGGCTCTCGATGGAATTGAGCCATCTCAAAGCCTGGTGGTCTGTGACTACAATGAACTTGTACCCCTTCAGGTACATTCTCATCTTGTGGATGCTCCAGTAGATGGCCAAGCATTCCTTCTCCGTAGCGGAATAGCGTGTTTCTTCGCTTTTAAGCCGCCGGCTCGCATATGCGATCACGTGCTCTCCGTCTGCATCCTCCTGTGTCAACACCGCCCCGATCCCACAGTCACTTGCGTCCGTTTGCAGAATGAACTGTTTACTAAAGTCCGGGCATGCTAGAACTGGTGCTTCTGTTAGGCACAGTTTGATGTCATCAAAGGCTTTCTGATGGGCTTCTCCCCAACAAAAGTTTTGGCCCTTTTTTAGTAGGTCTTGTAGCGCCTGTGCTCGATCGGTAAAGGCTGGTACGAACCTCCGGTACCAGTTCGCTAGTCCCAAGAAACTGTGTACCTGCTTGAGCGTCGTCGGTGCAGCTAATTCCCGTACCGCCGCAATTTTATCTGGATCCGTGTGAATTCCATCCTCACTCACCATGTGTCCTAGATACTTTAGTTTTTTCTGGAAGAAGTGGCATTTCTTCTCGTTAATCCGTAGATTTGCCCTTCTCAGCCGCTCCAGTACCTCTTGCAGCTTCTGTCGGTGTTCCTCCTTCGTCCGCCCGATCACGACTATGTCGTCTAGGTATGCGAAGGCAAATGGTTCCATATCTGGTCCGATCGCCGTGTCCAAGGCTCTTTGGAAAGTTGCCGGAGCTGTCGTAAGCCCGAATGGCATTACTTTCCATTGGAACAAACCTCGCCCTGGTACCGTGAACGCGGTGTATGGTCGGCTGCGTCTTTCCATCGGAATTTGCCAGTACTCTGATTTGAGGTCTAGGGTGCTAATCAACTTTGCTTCCCTGAGTTGGTTCAGAATGAAGTCCATCCGTGGCATTGGATATGCGTCTTTTTCTGTTTTCTCGTTCAGTAGTCTGTAGTCCACACAGAGTCTCCATTTGTCCGTTTCCTTTTTGTTTACCAAGACCACTGGTGCGCTGTATGGGCTTCGTGACGGCTCTATGAGGTCCTGTCTTATTAGCTCATCTATTTCCCGATTTATTATCTCCATTTGTGCTGGGTTGCGGGGATAATACCTCTGTTTGATGGGTCTGTCATCTTGTAGGTATATTCTGTGTGTCGTTATGCTGCTCACTCCCTTCAGTGTTTCGAATCTTTTTACTTCCGACGCAATCCATTTCTTCAGGTCTTCATCCACTGTCTCTGGCTGCGTGCTCCTTACATGTTCTATCTCTTGAACCGTGACGGGTCCCTCGCCGATCACTACTGATGCCTGACCGCACGTTATTGTTGTGCTCGTGCTCACTAGAAAATCCATTCCAAGAATTGGGTTGTCT
The DNA here is from genome assembly GCA_035041765.1 of Drosophila algonquin. NCBI lineage: Eukaryota > Metazoa > Arthropoda > Insecta > Diptera > Drosophilidae > Drosophila > Drosophila algonquin. Next base: position 41,536 of record JAWNKY010003508.1, read on the forward strand.
GGTAGCCCAGTCATTATCAGGAATGTTTGTTTGGACGTTCGTCCTCCTAGTTCCACCGTTGTTTCGAATCTTCGTGTTGTCTTGCGTGTGCTCCCATCCGCCAGTCTAATTACTCGCACTTCGTCTTCTTCGGTTCCTTCGTTCTTCAGTCTCCTTGCCGTCTCTTCGCTGATCATGCACCTTGATGCCCCTGTGTCGATGATCACCTCCATCATCTTCCTGCCGATCCTTGCCCGGCCCAGGAGTTCCTTGTCCTTGTGCATTAGACTTGTTGCCCCCCGCTTGTGTTGATCTGGGCTTCGGGAGCTTGGAGGTTGCCTCCCGAGCCCTGAACGTTTCCCTGCGGCTTTCTACAGCATTCTATCGTCCGGACCCCTTGTTTGTTACAGGTCCAGCAATATAGGACTGGTTTTCTGTTGCAAACCCTTGCCTCGTGGCCGTTCTCCCCGCACCGGCGGCATTTTTGTCCCCATTGTGGTTGTTGTTCTGGTGTGCTGTACTGCGGGTGTTGGCTCCATTGTCGTCTGTTCACCTTGGACAGTCCCGCTTCTGTCTCTAACCTTTCGAATTCTTCCGCCGTGGTCATGAACTCTGTTAACATAGAGCTTGATAGGTAGCCGGCAGTTTCGGTACGTGATCTCTAGCTTCTGTTGTTCCGTGTATGTTCCGAACCTCATTAACTTCCTTAGCGCTTGTACATACTCCCTTACCGTCTCCATCTCCGTCTGTTTGCGGTTTGCCACCTGTTTCTCGAGCTCCTCCTGGTACATAGGAGATATGAAGTTCTCCTTTAGTCCTTCCTTCACTTCCTCCCATGTGCTTACGGGCGCCGGCTTTGTATGCCACCAATCCAATGCGCTTTCCTCCAGTATTATTGGCATTGCGAACACCAAGTGGTCGTTTTCCACTCCATATGTCTCTGCTAGCTCTTCCATCCTACTCAGGAACTCCAGCAGATCTCCTCCTAGGTTGTATCCCACTTGCGTATCCTCTATATTATCGCCACCGCTTCTGGCGAACCTTTCCGTATTTGCTTCGGGAATAGAGCTTTTTTCCTTCCTGATCTGGTTTCTCCTTGCGGTTCCTCTGTCGTTATTTGTATCTGAGCACATTTTTGCGGCGATTGCTGTCTTGGGCTCCTTTTGGTTTGCATTGCTGCTAGTTGTTCTAGGCTTTCTTGTATTTGAGCCGGAAGGTCTGTTCTCTCCATGAATTGTGATAACTGCTTCCTTAAGATTTCCACTTTTTCTAGCTTCTCCAAGCCGAATTCCTCGCAGTATCCCTGTAGCTCTGCCTTTGTTGCTTGGTTGATCCACTGCTTTGCCATCTTGACCACTTCTGAGACACTATTATGCTACCACAACCTGCTCGGGCGCCACTGTGACGTTCCGCGGCCGGGGTATGCTCGTCGTGCCGGGTTCACAGAAATTTGGTTGGTTTCTGGATGTGGAAGCTGTAATAGATGTTCTCGGGTTCAAGAATAAGGCGTAGGGTTAAGCAGTATATAAAAAGTTATCTTTATTGTTCGTAATTGTACACAGGAATGTTGGCAGAGGTGATACTCGGTCTCGGGGGGGGTCTTCCTTCGGGGTCTTCCTTCGTGTTTGGCTACTCGGCCGCACGTGGCTGTTTGCTGCGTGCAGATCGTGGATGGACGTTGGCGGGCCGCTCCTATGGGGAGAATCGCGGTCGCGGTGACCACACTCTGAGGTGAAGCTGTGGTAGAGGTGAAAACTCTCTGGGGGTGTTAGAGCAGAGGTGAATACTCTCTGGGGTACGGAAAGTGGCAGAGGTAAATACTCTCTGTAGAGACGTGTTTGGACAGAGGTGAATTCTCTGGGGAGACGAATGGTTGCAGAGGTAAATACTCTCTGTAGAGACGTGTTTGACAGAGGTAAATTCTCTGGGGAGAGGAATAGTTGCAGAGGTAAATACTCTCTGTAGAGACGTGGTTTGACAGAGGTAAATTCTCTGGGGAGAGGGATAGTTGCAGAGGTAAATACTCTCTGTAGAGACGTGTTTTGACAGAGGTGAATTCTCTGGGGAGACGAATGGTTGCAGAGGTAAATACTCTCTGTAGAGACGTGTTTGACAGAGGTAAATTCTCTGGGGAGAGGAATAGTTGCAGAGGTAAATACTCTCTGTAGAGACAGGTTTTGACGAGGTAATTCTCTGGGTGAGATTTCTTGAGAAGAGGTGCAGAGCCTCTGGGGAAAGTACGATTTACCTGTGGATAGGGCAGAGGTGAATACACTCTGTGGAGAAAGATAGGGCAGAGGTGAATACACTCTGTGGAGTAAGATAGGGCAGAGGTGAATACACTCTGTGGAGAAAGATAGGGCAGAGGTGAATACACTCTGTGGAGTAAGATAGGGCAGAGGTAAATACTCTCTGTGGGGGAACAGTTCAGGACGGGGAAAATGTATTAGTGAACGGGCCAGCGGAGAAAGCAGGGCTTCTTACCTTTGAGCACCGTTCGTAAAATGTATAGGAAGTTAATCCCAGGCTGTTCCGAGTTGGACTGCCCCGATTTGAGCCGGCGGGGCTTCTTTTATTGCCGAAAGTCAGCTGTTGGTCGGCGGCCTTGGGCTTGTGCGCGCCTCTGGCCTGCCTAACGCCTACTGGGTCCCAGCTGATAGTGTGGCCGTTGGTGATCGTGCTCCGGTCACACTGGCATGATCGTTGGCTAGTGTGACCGTTTACTGTCGGTGTTGGTCCCACTGGTGGTTTTGGCGCGTGCTTTGAATATGCCGGTTTTTTGTGTTGTGTCTTTTATTTCATTATTTACTACTCCATAACAATACTCCAATATTCAGTCAGTTTACTATAGTGTGGCGCCGGCGCCGCTGCGTATGGCGCTGGGCGTCACACTCCCCCCTCCTCTCCGAGGCGGTTGTCCTCCACCTTCCTGTGCAGGTACCAGGCCCCGATGCGTACGTCACCGGCTCGCCCGATCCGTACCCAGCACGTCTCCTCGCCCTTCCATAGCCGGAACCTTCGCTGCGTGTGTGGGTGTCTGGAGCCCAGGTTATCCTGCACCGCGTCTATGTGCCTTGTGGACAGTTGGTGACCCGCCGGCACGTCCCACTCGGTAGGAATGTCGCCCGGTTCGTCCTCCCCTTTGTCTGGTTCGCGTTGTTCTTCCTGCGGCGATGATAGTCCCAGGTCCAGGATGTCCCTGTCTTCTTCCTCTACCTGCTGGGCCCATGTGAGCTTCAGTGTCGGATTCGGCTGCGGAAGCGTTGGCATCACTCGGCTTATCCTCCTCTTACTGGGGTGCCCGTAGTACTCAGGTTCTGGATTCTGCGGCTGTCGGTCCGCTGCCGTTTGTGCCACGCCTGGTTCGCTGTCCCTCTGAACCTTATGGGTTCTCCTAGGCGTTGCCACCTTTGTGCCCGACACTTTCATCCGTGACCCTAACGGTGGTGTGTAGGCCAGTGTCTGCGTCCTTCTCCCTTTGTTTTTCTCCGCCAGCAGGTGCTGTTTGAATCGCTTTGCCGTCGCTTCGAACTTTGTATCCATGTCCCTGAAACGATAGAGAGATGGTTCTGTTATCGCCTCTGATGTCGTTGTTGTTTTCAGTTGAGAGATGTGTGCCCTCAATTTTTTGTTAGTATTGACGTTTTTGACAGTTACAATCACCGGGGAAATTAGTTCAAGGATCCGACAGGGGCCGTCGTATTTCGGTTCCAGTTTTGCCGTCGTTTTGTCGATTTTTTTCGACAGTGGGTGTGTTTTCACCCATACCACATCTCCTACTTTGGGCCGCCATTCTCGTTTCCTCAAATTGTAGTGTCTTGTTTGTTTTGCCGCTGCTTCTTCCATATTTTGTCTGGCCACTGCTTCTGCATCTTGCCGTGTTTCTGATTTTTCTCGTTGTATGTCGTCGAATCCTGATCCTCTGGTCACTTCGTCGAATAGGTTCCCTGGTAGCCTTAATTCCCTGCCAAATAGCAGGTATGCCGGGCTGAATCCAGTTGATTCTGATTTGCTGCTGTTTATTGCTAGTGTCAGTTCTGGCAGCTGTTCGTCCCATTTGTTGTGTTTTCCTGCGGCAAACTGTGCGATCATCGTTTTCAGTGTCCTGTTTGCCCGCTCCGTTGGGTTTTCTTGTGGTGTGTATGGTGCTGTGAACCGTTGCGTTATACCCCAAGTTTCCATCACCTGTTTCGTTCTTTCGGCTCGTGAATTGGACTCCGTTGTCCGATATCAGCTGTTTTGGTGCGCCTCCCCTCGCCAGTATTTTCTCCCTGAACGCCTTTAGGAAGGAATCAGCTGTCGCCTGTCTAGCCGGTGTGACCTCCACCCATTTGGAAAACTTATCGATAAACACGATCATTACCGTGTTTCCATGCGAAGTTCTGGGCATTGGTCCGACGAAATCGACACATATTGACTCCCACGGTGCGTTCGCTATTTTTGTCAACATCTTCCCTGCTGCCGCTTGTTGCGAACTTTTGTATTTCTGGCAACTCTCGCATGTTCGTACAAATTTGGTAACATCTTTACTTAGCCCTGGCCAGAAATATCGTTGTCGTATCCGATGTTTCGTCTTCCGTATTCCTAGGTGTCCTGCCGTTGGGTTTGAATGGTTCTCTCCCAGTACCCGGATGCGTTCGTGTTTTGGTACACATAGCTTCCATGCTTGAGCATCCTCGTCGGTGTGGTTCGGTATATGCCTATAAAGTCTGTTATGCTTTATCACAAAGTCGGGTATTTCCTTCGGGTTCGTCGTCACTTGTTTCCACTTGTCCTGGTACCAAGCACATTCCATGACGGTTGACATTCGGATGTCTTCGCGTGGTAAGCGGGATAGCCCGTCCGCCACTGCGTTCAACTTCCCTTCCGGTACCGAATTTCAAATGTAAATGGTTGTAGTCCCAACGCCCATCGTGCTATTCGGCCGGATGGGCTCTCGATGGAATTGAGCCATCTCAAAGCCTGGTGGTCTGTGACTACAATGAACTTGTACCCCTCCAGGTACATTCTCATCTTGTGGATGCTCCAGTAGATGGCCAAGCATTCCTTCTCCGTAGCGGAGTAGCGTGTTTCTTCGTTTTTAAGCCGCCGGCTCGCATATGCGATCACGTGCTCTCCGTCTGCATCCTCCTGTGTCAACACCGCCCCGATCCCACAGTCACTTGCGTCCGTTTGCAGAATGAACTGTTTACTAAAGTCCGGGCATGCTAGAACTGGTGCTTCTGTTAGGCACAGTTTGATGTCATCAAAGGCTTTCTGATGGGCTTCTCCCCAACAAAATTTTTGGCCCTTTTTTAGTAGGTCTTGTAGCGCCTGTGCTCGTTCGGTAAAGGCTGGTACGAACCTCCGGTACCAGTTTGCTAGTCCCAAGAAACTGTGTACCTGCTTGAGCGTCGTCGGGGCAGCTAATTCCCGTACCGCCGCAATTTTATCTGGATCCGTGTGAATTCCATCCTCACTCACCATGTGTCCTAGATACTTTAGTTTTTTCTGGAAGAAGTGGCATTTCTTCTCGTTAATCCGTAGATTTGCCCTTCTCAGCCGCTCCAGTACCTCTTGCAGCTTCTGTCGGTGTTCCTCCTTCGTCCGCCCGATCACGACTATGTCGTCTAGGTATGCGAAGGCAAATGGTTCCATATCTGGTCCGATCACCGTGTCCAAGGCTCTCTGGAAAGTTGCTGGAGCTGTCGTAAGCCCGAATGGCATTACTTTCCATTGGAACAAACCTCGCCCTGGTACAGTGAACGCGGTGTATGGTCGGCTGCGTCTTTCCATCGGAATTTGCCAGTACCCTGATTTCAGGTCTAGGGTGCTAATCAACTTTGCCTCCTGAGTTGGTTCAGAATGAAGTCCATCCGTGGCATTGGATATGCGTCTTTTCTGTTTTCTCGTTCAGTAGTCTGTAGTCCACACAGAGTCTCCATTTGTCCGTTTCCTTTTTGTTTACCAAGACCACTGGTTGTCTAGGCTTCGTGCAGGCTCTGTGAGCGTCCTGACTTACAGTCTCTATCTCCCGATTGAATTCCGTTTGCGGGCTTGCCGGGATAATACTCTGTTGATGGGTCGTCATCTTAGGTTATTCTGTGTGCCGTTATGCTGCTCACTCCCTTCAGTGTTTCGATTTCTGTAGCTCCGACGCAATCCACTTTTCTGGACTTTCGTCCTCTGTTCGACGTACCTGCCGACTCTGTTGCCTGGCCGCCGAGTGGCCCGTGCTCCGATCATCTTCGTTAGGTTGTACGTTCGCTGTGTGCTCGTCTCTATCCGCCAGTCTTATTACTCGCACTTCGTCTTCTTCGGTTCCTTCGTTCTTCAGTCTCCTTGCCGTCTCTTCGCTGATCATGCACCTTGATGCCCCTGTGTCGATGATCACCTCCATCATCTTCCTGCCGATCCTTGCCCGGCCCAGGAGTTCCTTGTCCTTGTGCATTAGACTTGTTGCCCCCCGCTTGTGTTGATCTGGGCTTCGGGAGCTTGGAGGTTGACTCCCGAGCCCTGAACGTTTCCCTGCGGCTTTCTACAGCATTCTATCGTCCGGACCCCTTGTTTGTTACAGGTCCAGCAATATAGGACTGGTTTTCTGTTGCAAACCCTTGCCTCGTGGCCGTTCTCCCCGCACCGGCGGCATTTTTGTCCCCATTGTGGTTGTTGTTCTGTCGTGCTGTACTGTGGATGTTGGCTCCATTGTCGTCCGTTCCCAGCCCGCTTCGTTCAACTTCGATTCCCGCCGTGGTCATGATTCTGTACGTTTGAACTCGCTTCTTTTTACATGAGCTTGATAGGTTCGACCCGCCGGCAGCTTTCGGTACGTGATCTCTAGCTTCTGTTGTTCCGTGTATGTTCCGAACCTCATTAACTTCCTTAGCGCTTGTACATACTCCCTTACCGTCTCCATCTCCGTCTGTTTGCGGTTTGCCACCTGTTTCTCGAGCTCCTCCTGGTACCTGGGAGATATGAAGTTCTCCTTTAGTCCTTCCTTCACTTCCTCCCATGTGCTTACGGGCGCCGGCTTTGTATGCCACCAATCCAATGCGCTTTCCTCCAATATTATTGGCATTGCGAACACCAAGTGGTCGTTTTCCACTCCATATGTCTCTGCTAGCTCTTCCATCCTACTCAGGAACTCCAGCAGATCTCCTCCTCCCGTGTAGGTTGTATCCCACTTGCGTATCCTCTCTATTATCGCCACCGCTTCTGGCGAACCTTTCCGTATTTGCTTCGGGAATAGAGCTTTTTTCCTTCCTGATCTGGTTTCTCCTTGCGGTTCCTCTGTCGTTATTTGTATCTGAGCACATTTTTGCGGCGATTGCTGTCTTGGGCTCTTTTTGGTTTGCATTGCTGCTAGTTGTTCTAGTCTTTCTTGTATTTGAGCCGGAAGGTCTGTTCTCTCCATGAATTGTGATAACTGCTTCCTTAAGATTTCCACTTTTTCTAGCTTCTCCAAGCCGAATTCCTCGCAGTATCCCTGTAGCTCTGCCTTTGTTGCTTGGTTGATCCACTGCTTTGCCATCTTGACCACTTCTGAGACACTATTATGCTACCACAACCTGCTCGGGCGCCACTGTGACGTTCCTCGGCCGGGGTATGCTCGTCGTGCCGGGTTCACAGAAATTTGGTTGGTTTCTGGATGTGGAAGCTGTAATAGATGTTCTCGGGTTCAAGAATAAGGCGTAGGGTTAAGCAGTATATAAAAAGTTATCTTTATTGTTCGTAATTGTACACAGGAATGTTGGCAGAGGTGATACTCGGTCTCGGGGGGGAGTCTTCCTTCGGGGTCTTCCTTCGTGTTTGGCTACTCGGCCGCACGTGGCTGTTTGCTGCGTGCAGATCGTGGATGGTCGTTGGTGGGCCGCTCCTATGGGAAGAATCGCGGTCGCGGTGACCACACTCTGAGGTGAAGGCTTGTGGTAGAGGTGAAAACTCTCTGGGGGGGTGTTATGAGACAGAGGTGAATACTCTCTGGGGTGACGGAATGAGTGTGCAGAGGTAAATACTCTCTGTAGAGACGTGTTTGACAGAGGTGAATTCTCTGGGGAGACGAATAGTTGCAGAGGTAAATACTCTCTGTAGAGACGTGTTTTGACAGAGGTAAATTCTCTGGGGAGACGGATAGTTGCAGAGGTAAATACTCTCTGTAGAGACGTGTTTTGACAGAGGTGAATTCTCTGGAGAGACGAATAGTTGCAGAGGTAAATACTCTCTGTGGAGAAAGATTAGGGCAGAGGTGAATACCTCTGTGGAGAAAGATAGGGCAGAGGTGAATACTCTCTGTGGAGAAAGATAGGGCAGAGGTGAATACACTCTGTGGAGAAAGATAGGGCAGAGGTGAATACACTCTGTGGAGAAAGATAGGGCAGAGGTAAATACTCTCTGTGGGGGAAAAGTTCAGGACGGGGAAAATGTATTAGTGAACGGGCCAGCGGAGAAAGCAGGGCTTTTTACCTTTGAGCACCGTTCGTAAAATGTATTAGGAAGTTAATCCCAGGCTGTTCCGAGTTGGACTGCCCCGATTTGAGCCGGCGGGGCTTCTTTTATTGCCGAAAGTCAGCTGTTGGTCGGCGGCTTTGGGCTTGTGCGCGCCTCTGGCCTGCCTAACGCCTACTGGGTCCCAGCTGATAGTGTGGCCGTTGGTGATCGTGCTCCGGTCACACTGGCATGATCGTTGGTTAGTGTGCCCGTTTACCGTCTGGTGTTGGTCCCACTGGTGGTTTTGGCGCGTGTTTTGAATATGCCGGTTTTTTGTGTTGTGTCTTTTATTTCATTATTTAATACTTCATAACAATACTTCAATATTCAGTCTTTTTAGTTTACTATATTGTGGCGCCGGCGCCGTTGCGTATGGCGCTGGGCGTCACACATTTTACCGTTAAAAACCGTTACAAACACTGATTTTTGGTATTTTTGTAGGAAAAAAAAACGGTTTTTCGTCGGCTGACGGAATTTATCGGCGAAATTCGGCATATGAAGTTTTGGTCAAACGGTTATAACTTAGACGTTTATTTTTAACTGCAAAGTTCAATACAACCAGTTTTAGGAAACTTAAGTTATGTGAAAAATAGAAGCACTACCTATGACAAAAAATACCAAGTTTTTAAAAATTCTTAAAAAGAAACTACTCCATTGAAAAAAAAACATTCTTTAAAAATTTGTAAACATCCAAATCGATCAGAAAAAGTCATTTTTGGCGACAGCGGAAAAGTCGTGTCGACTAGTGTAGTTGGTGCAAACTTTTCCGAATACGTATCAAAAACATCTTAATGTTTTATTGAATTGTATCCTCAAAAAAAACTTACCGCCACGGTACATACGATTTTGGCTTATGGAAAGGACTTAATAGAGTACCAGTGCTTACCAATTGCTGTCCGAAGAAGCACAGGAATGTAAAAACAAGGACTACAAAAGGTTCAGATACACTTATACGTGCAAAATTTCTCGGGTTCGTCTAAATGAAGCCCTCTTTAACATGCTGGCAGCCTCAGCAGATCCACCATTTGAATCGCTGAGACATGTGCGATTACGAAAGGATTTGGAAGATAGTTCATATAGTTTCGAAGTGTTAGGTTTATTAGATGTTAACCTTATTAACCTTAATGTTGATGATTATTTTGTTGAAAATCAACAAATCAACAATGTAAAATGAGCATGAGGCCCCACTGTGAGGTGTTCCGTTTGCAAGGAGTCAATGACGCAGGTCGGGGTTGGGCAAGAGATGGTCACCAAGCGGCCATTCCAAAAGCTGTGTATCGATTTTCTTAGAAAATAACAGCGATCAAACAATGAACATGCGTGGATATTTATTGTGGTTGACCATTTCTCAAAACTCACCATCTTGAAGACCAAGACGGCAGCCGGGAAGCTGCAGATGAGATGTTTCAGGGTTTCAATAGCCCTGAGCTCATCACATTTCCTACAGCTATTTCCGTTGGTGCTGTTTAGTCTGGCTGCATGCGATGCAGCCAGGCAGTGACCTGTCAGTATCCCTACTTACAGTCTGTAGTCCTCCCTGGAAGGTGCAGCAGATAGTGGCTAAGTTTTTCATTGCGCCCTTTGCACATGATTTTCGAGATTCTGCAGGTGGTTTTGCTCCTCCACCTGCTCTCGATTTCCAGTCTGGCCAGCTTTTCTAGGTCGCTTTGTAGGAGACAGGCACATTTTCTATTCTTTCGATCGCCAGCCCGATGACTTCCTTGGCCAGAGCGTCCGCCGCTTCGTTTTTCGATTCCGTGGTGTCTGGGAACCTAATAGATCCGCTGACTTAGGCGTGCAAAGTGAGTCCAATGCCTCCAATGCTTGCCAGGACACTTCGTGAACTGACCGCGGACGACTGCATGGATTTTATCGCCGCTTGGCTGTCTACGAACAGGTTGACAACATTGTGTGATCGTTTTGTGTGTTGTGCAACCTCCCCTGCTTTCCTGATGGCAAAGACATCCGCCTGGAAAATGCTGCAGTGGTCCGGTAGCTTATATGATAGCCTTATTTCGTGGTCTGTGCAGTATAAACCAGTACCAACTCCTCCTTCCATCTTGGAGACTTCTGTGTATATGTTGAGGTGCTGAGTCCGTTCCCGTCATTTTTTCCATTCCTCGGGTCCCAGAAATGTGTTTGTTTTGATGTCGAGGCAAGTTTGGGGGGTCATGTAGTCAGTATAACTGATCATGTCCCTGCCAATTGAACTGTACCCGTATCTTAGTGGCCACATGTTTACCGACTCATTCAGCTGCTTTTCCTGCCGTCAGACGAGCTCAGACGAGCAATCACGAGCCGTCATTTAACGGAAAAATCCAATGATGCGCCCTAATGTAAAAAGGGTATAAGGCGCATCTAGATGAGAAGACGACGCACGGTGCATAGCGAAAACATTGCACCTATTACGTAGGCAGTTTTAGTGGCCGAACATGGCGATAGAGGTGCGGGGTCATAGTTTTTTCATGAACGCGTTTGGCAAAAATTAAATATGTAATCGATTGAGAATACTTCAAAGATTATGTATCCAAAACATTTTTTAAATCGATTAATAATTAAACTACTCAACAAATTTCAACTTATTATTTCCGTTGTCTCCAAAAATGAATTTTTCTAATAGATTTGGAGATTTAATAATTTTTAAAGAATTATGGTTTTGACCCGGTACTCGAAGAGTATAGGGGTATATTATATTTGTGGTGATAACGGATGTGTGTAACGCCCAGAAGGAAGCGTTTCCGACCCCAAAAAGTATATATATTCTTGATCAGCATCAATAGCCGAGTCGATATACATAGCTATGTCTGTCTGTCCGTCTTCATTATCGCCTAGATCTCAGAGACTATAAAAGCTAGAGCAACCAAATATTGTATTCAGTATCCTTTGATATCACACTACTCAATGTGTATTTCAAAATTTCGCCCAGCCCCTTTCCGCCCCCACAAAGGACAAAAATCAGCAAAAACGCTAAATCATGGAAAATAGAAAAAAAAAAAAATATTTACCAGACTGCCGAATCTAGATCAGGTCGAACTACTTCTATAGCCGGCAGGAACAAACTAAATTTCAGTCGCTACGCAACGCCTGCCAAGCACTTACTCATTCCCTCTCTCTCTCTCTCTCTCACACGCTTCCACGTCTCATTAATGTAGAAATGTAGAAGCAGATGTAAAAAGCATATGGGCATTTCTCTGAAGAGGTCCACCGAGGCCAAAAATATAAAAATCAATAAAAACGCATTTGAATATAGTTTTCTTGGGCCGCCAATTTAATTAATTGACATATAATTTCATTAACTTTGATCTGAAAACCTATTAACATTAGCAAAAGTTTACTTTTTTGGTAATTTTTTGTCATGTTTTCCATATATTCATATTTCCATACGATAGACGATAGTCTCAACTTTCGCTGAAATCTGAGTTTGAATTGGTCGCTGCGATAACCACTTCTATATTTGTCCCGTGCGAATACCATGCTTTTTTGCAAATATCTCGAGAACGAACAGTAGCCCAAAATCACTATTAGCACCAGCTATAGAGCTAGTCAAGTCCCGTTTAACATCAGAGAAATGCCCATATGAAACAAAAAATTTAAACAAATATACATATGTATGTACATATAAAAGTTTCGAAACTGTTTCGACTAAAGTTTTTTCTTGCCCAAAATTAGTTTTGTCCCTTTTGCAAACAAATAATAAACTGCATAAATCGTATGTATGTATGTATGTATGTATGTATGTATGTATGTACTGACGGAGTACCGGGTATAAAGTAAAGCTTCGGCATTTGCCGCGGCTCACAACGTTCCCCCTCGTTTTATGTAGAATTCGTTTTTTTTTAAGAATTTTTTAAAAATTTGGTCTTTTTCTTGAGAGGTAGTGCTTCTATTTTTCACATAACTTAAGTTTTCTATATTTTTTTCTATTGAACTTTGCTGTTCAAGCTGACAAATGCAGCTATAAATCAGCTATAAATTTGTAGTTGCAGCTTCACGTCTGGAAGATATTAAGATTTCAAATTCGAATTTCATAATTTTTTTCGGTAAATTTTCTCGAAATTTTGACATTAAAATCTCAGGTATAGTCGAATCAAAATATTTAATTGCTAATCTTTTTAGTTTTAGATAGACACATTAATTAGACGTCGTTTAAGGTATCGTTTGTAAGAATTGATAAATAAACGGCTAAGTTGCAGCCGTTTGACCAATACTTTTGTCTGGGTCGGATTTATAGCTGCATTTGTCTAAAATTTTAAAAATTATCCTTGAGTATGTTCAATCTAATTGTTTTGTTGCATACATTTTAAATATATATGAAATACTTATTAAATTAAAAATGTTTTAAAATACATTACGTTTTGGTATTTTTTTAACTTTTAACTTGTAATTCACGTACACGTGATAGCTATAATATATATGTATGTACCTGTTGAGAGCAGCCGCAAACTCTTCGCATCCACTGTGGAGGGCTCTCCGCGCCCGACTCGCTCGTGTAAAAGGCACGCAGGAAAGCCACCCGGAGCTTGGACGGCCACTAGCTTGAGCGGGAGTAGTTAGTTACGCTCCCACCCCCGTTACGATCGTTCGCTGTAAACTTCGACATACATACATGCGAACACAACTACCTATACAATATACATTACATATACCACTTACCGAGAATAAAGTGAACGAAGTGAAAGACATAGACGTGCTATTTAATTAATTCAACGGCTGTGCTACCTCCCGGATCCGCCCCCTACAAACAGTCATTCTCTATGATTCTGATTCTGATTAGTTTTCTCTTATCTTTAAAATTGTGTACGACACAGACTTTCGTTCTTTGTGCGGGCGGAAAGGGGCGGGGCCGAATTTGCAACACATTTTGAGTAGTGTGATCACACAGGAGACTGGATACAAAACTTGGTTGCTCTAGCTTTTATAGTCTCTGAGATCTAGGCGCAAATGAAGACGGACAGGACGGACGGACGGACAGACGGACGACAGACAGACATGGCTATATCGACTCGGCTATTGATGCTGATCAAGAAAATATATACTTTGTGGGGTCGGAAACGCTTCCTTCTGGGCGTTACGCACATCCGTTATCACCACAAATCTAATATACCCCTATACTCTTCGAGTACCGGGTATAAAAAGATAAAAACGTTATTAAACTCTCACAGTTATGACACTCTCACAATATCAGAAGTGGGCCCTACTCACAATATGTGACATTTAATTAAATCAATTTTCGGTAGTGCAATTAAAGAGGAGGCTGTCTGGAATAGGGCTATCAACCCAAGGCACGAAAGACAAATTGCTCGCACGCATACGCGCTGTCACACCAAGCGCACGTGGCGATCCACCAGGTTCGATAGGCCAAACGGAACAGCAACAGTCGGCAGGCGAAGCACCAACATTGTCGTCGCCGGGTGTAGAAGGAGCAGCACTATCGATGCAAAATATACAAGAGGAATCTCAACCAAGCATGAAACAGCCGAACGCAGTAGAAGCCTAAAACGACGCCTTGATGAAATTACGCGAGTTACCATCTATACTCTCCCCGAGATGACCTCACTCAAGATCGCTTGAACCAGTGTCCAATGCAGCAGACACAATAATATAGGTCACAGTGTAGATACACAATGCCAAAAACAGAGAACAAGAACACTTGAACACAGGAAGAGAGGACAGAACGAAGAGAGAGAGAGAGAGAGAGAGAGAGAGAGAGAGAGAGAGAGAGAGAGAGAGAGAGAGAGAGAGAAAGAGAGAAAACCAAAGACTCGAGTGCAAAAACATCCACCACCCCACTTGATTTTTGACTCTCGAAGAGGATATTACAGCAATCGACAACGCTAAGCTAATACATAAGTGAACTAACCAAAAAAAAGCAAAGTATAAAGACAATTTATTCAACGCTTCTCAATCTATGTATATCCGAAATAATCGTTGCTCATTTGGTCCATATTCATAACTCGCGCAGAGGTAGAAGCAGGCAGAGTTATGCTGCAGAAAATTCATGACGAAATAAACAAGATCGTATATGTCGGCTAAACCAGTGACGTCATCAACGAAAACAGTGAGATTGACAACAGCGACACTGCTAACAGCACCAAAGTTAAAAGCACCCCTGACAGTAGTGATGGAAAAGACGACAATGCAAACGGTGTTGTAAAACAACCGAACACAAAGGTAAATAATATATGGGGATCTCCGTCAGCATCGCTAACTTTGGCAAAGGAAGTGACCATGGAATCCGATGGGACGGGCTTAGAAAACTGGGTCATAGAGCTGGAAAAACATCGATAGTTGAGATATTCGATATTCTCGAGGTTTTTCAACAAAAAATTCGATACTATCGATAGTATCGTTTTTTTAAACATATTATTCTTTTTATTTAAAAAAAAACCAAAAAATTCATTTGACAGCCTGGTTTAACAAATTAAGATAAGATTTATACTCTATGTTAACAAAAAAAAGAATTACTTCAAGTAAATCACGTCAGTTGAGGTTAGATATAACTAATATAACTTATAGATAACTGATTTATTTGGAGATCCACATGTTTTTGTTGAGGAATGCCAGCATATCCACATTTTTTGGTTTTAGCGATGCTCTTCTATAGCTAACTATTAGGCCAGCCTTGCTAAACATTCGCTCCGACTCAGTCGAAGTGGCCGGAATGCATAAAATTCTTTTTGCAATACATTTTAACGAGGAATTGGTTGCAGCGCACTAAAATAAATAATATAAATATTATTTATATAAATGTAAAAAGGTATAATATATATATATAAATACTTACCTTCCAAAACTCTAAGGGATTGGCATCTTGGGGAGAATGCGAAGCTATCATATACTGGCTTAGTTCAGTTAATGAATCGACCCGATCTTTGCTCCCCATATTGGCTATATTGTTGCTTAAAAAATCAAAAAGTTTTTGCCCTGATGGAACTGAATGGTTTGGTGTTGGTGGCTCCGAAGGAACAGTGTCCAAATTTTCTTGAGTCAGCAATTCATTTTGCAATGTTTTGAGTCCATTATTGGCGTTAAGTGGGGATCGAAAACCTTGCTTTTTAAATCTGGGGTCAAGTAATGTCCCAATTATTGGAAGACTGAGCTCTTCATAAGGCAAGAGACGTTTCTTAATGCGATCAATCAAAAATTGATGAACTTCGACACCCTCTGAAGTTTTCATCTTTGATTTGACGATATCCAAGTTATGAAGCAACCCACACACAATTGGTATGATCAGCGATATTGTGATTAAGACACTTGATGAGATCTGACGAGTAGCACTTTCAAACGGTTCGAGTAGCAAGATTAACTCTTTTAACAAACTGATTTCATCAGCTGTTAATGGTGGTGGTGCTTTGTAAGTGGTAAGCAACACTTTTACAATAGCATCGTTAGTTAAAATTATTCTCTCTATCATATAAAATGCGCTGTTCCACCTTGTGGACACTTCTTGTTTCAAGCTGTACTTTTCTTCGGTCTGTTGCTCTTCTTTTAATTTGCTAAGTGCAATTGGACTAGACTTGAAATACGTGACAATCCGTTTGCACTTTCCGGAAATATGTTTTAAGCAATCGAGCGCCAGACAGTCCTGCACAACCAAATTGATTGTGTGTGCAAAGCACGGTAGGCGTTCTTTTTTCAGCAATTCGCAAGCTTTTTTCATGGAACTTGCATTATCAGTTGTAATGGCTGATATTTTATTTGAAATATTCCACTCATCGAAGACCACCTGAAGGGAAGCAGCTATGTTTTGAGCTGACTGATTGGAATTGTCAAGTAATGGATTTGTGGCCAATACTGCTGCGCGCAAAACAAAATCCTTCGTAATAAAGTGGCATGTAACCGTAATATAAGCCTGATTAGCTCGCGAAGTCCAACAGTCCGTTGTTATGGCACAGCTTTCAATACTGTCTAAGAGCACATATAATTTCGTCTTTACTTCATTGTAAATGGCACTCATAAGGACGTTTCGTAGTGTTTTTCGTGAAGGTAGTTTGTACCGAGGATCAAGAACTTTTACAAACTCACGAAAACCGGCATCCTCTACAATCGAAAATGGATGCATGTCTTGCGAAACAAGTATGGCCAAAGCCCTGTCGATCATTTTTTTTCGTTCAGAAGATGGGTCGTAAGTGCCTGCCAAAAATGGAAAAAGGGTCCTAGGCTTTATCGACTCTTTGGGCGATTCATCCAATGAAATGCTCGGGTGCAGTCTTTTTACGTGGTCGAATAAATTGGATGTATTGCCACTTGTTCTGTAATCATTGCAACAGTGGATGCACCTGGCGGTCTTACCATCTTTGGACCTCTCAAAATGAAGCCAGACCTTGGACTTGCCAAATCGCCGCCTTTTCAATGTGGGTGATTCGCCATCACTGCTTTTGTCGTGATCTGCGTATGATCAAAACTAAAATAAACATTCAATAGCAACAATTAAATCATGCACTTACTCTCGACACTTGCACTTCGCACAAATCTGTCCATATTTTGAAAATTTAAAGCCACCAACACCAATTGCACGCGTCTGTTTGTTTACAATGAATATCCAAAAGTGATGTGAAAAAAAATTTTTTTTGTTACTATCGTTTACCATCGTTTACAATCGAAGTCAAAACATCGATAGTGTAAATCTGACACAAAAATTCGATGTATCGATAGTGTAGTGAGTGGTCGACCCAGCTCTACTGGGTCATACAACTGAAGAATATTGCCCAAATCACAATCTGGACTACATTACAAAGCCAATGCTCCTGGTTGCCATGCTCAAAGAAAAGCTTAGAGCTGACACCATGCAGATTCTGCACGTATTTTGGAATCAGCTGATCACCTAAGCGAGCAATGGAGCGTGGCATTTGGAGCAACCACGACCAAGGAAGAACAGAGAGCCACATTCTAAGACCGTCAATGGCGCTCAGAAGAAAGTTTCGCCACATACTTCGATAAAAAAACGAGGGGGAACGTTGTGAGCCGCGGCCTTTGCCGCCTACTTCCTACCCGGTACTCAGTCAGAATATGTTAGCAAAGAGGAATTATTACATTTTTGCCAAAAAAAGTTCAAAACGAGAGGGAACGCTGTGAGCCGCGGCTATGGCCGCGGATCTACTTTATACCCGGTACTCAGTTAATTTATGTGTATAGGTATGAGCTTGTAATTTATTTGTATGTAACTTATATAATATACATATTTAATACGTAAACGCCGCTCGAATTAGCTACCAATTTAATACATAAAATACATTAAATTGGTACCCAGGGAACACCACGGGGAGGCCATCGCGATGCAATGGGGTCACTCTAGCCAAAATATAATCTTGGGGACTTACGTGTCGACTTGAGCTGCTTTTAAAAGCATTTTTTAAGTTCCATATTTCCCAAAAATATACAAATAGGATTACAATCCTTCAAAAAAATATCTATACTAAAATGAATACCTAAATACGTAAAAATTATTACAAATAAATATATTTAATATAAACTTAACAAAATACAACAGAAAACGGATAAAAAACGAAAAAAAGAGATTAAACAAAATAAAAGATTAAAGTTAAATGTAATAATATAATTAAGAATACGCGTCCCCTGCAGGTTCCTGCCGGTCCGTACGGGCTTACGGTTCGTGCGGGGGGCGGGTCGCTAACCTATCCAAACCTATCCAAACCTATCCAAATCTAATCTTCTGCCTCCCTAACATTAACTAGAATTTCGCTATGATAACTATAGACAGTCTCAAAGGTGCGCGCGGTGGCCCTGCTATCGGAAATGTTTGAAAAAGCCCTGTCAATATGCGTATCGCAATTGGTTGTGGACGAGTCCAAGCTTAACAATGACCTACAATTCCTTTCTGAAAGGAATTCATAAATTTCCCTACAGCAGACTGAGAGTTTATGAAGACATAAATTAAAATCTCCTAACACTAAGCAATTTCTATCTAAAAGCTGATTTCTTTGAATTAGATCCTCAAATTCTGCTTTGAACTTTGGCAACGGATACGCGGGGGTTCTATAAATAACAACGAAACCTACAGATTTGTACTTGAACACTGGAGATGCTAAGTTTTCGGAATTTGCATAAAATCGACCACTTTCAAAATTACTACAATGATCTGAAAGTTCATTCCTAACAAATATTAGAATGCCCCTTTTCTGTCTAGCTCCGCTGGCTACGGAAGGGCAATCTAATCGCACTGCAGTGGAATAGCCAGGAATATTATAAGCTTCATTTGAGTAAGTGGAAGTCTCAACGAAGCACAAAATAGAAGACCTGAGCATTAACTGATCAGAACAGACATCGCTAAAGTGGCAGTGCAAGCTTTCCGTATTATGGAAGAAAATATTGAGGTCGGACGGATTGAGTAAACAATCAAAGTGGGTGTGAAGTTATTTGGCAGAACGTAAGTTCTCCATCTCCTTCGCGACAGGACAGTCCCGCTTGGGTTACGGAGGAATGAATGGTCCAACGATATAACGTTCGTTCGTAGGGCCACCCTACTGCAAGCTACATACAACGCCTCTCTTTGCATATTGGATGAAGTGTGGACGACCACTTTGCTGTATGTAGCTCCCTGACTCTTATGAATAGTTATAGCTTCTGCAGCTACAACCGGAAACTGTTTTCGGTCAATAGTAACTTGTTCGTTTTGGTGGTACTGAAAACTTTTTGTAGTTTTCTGAATTGGGAAAAATTGCACAAACCTTGCGTATTCGAAGTTTTGAAACTTTTAACAAAGTCCAGATATTTGCTTTTGGATTCTGGGTTAAGATGTTCGGCTTTGATGCAGTCTAAAGCTATTGAAGTATATTCTGCAGTCATTATCGATGATAGATTCTCCCTATTGTACTTATCTGTCTCGCTATTGTTATAAAATAAGTGGATCGCATCTCTGCGGGCTTGACTGCCGTCAACTATTCGGCTCCTAAGAAATTGACTATCTTCTGACGTCATTTCGGCCGATGCCATGTTATTAAGTGCGGTTGCAAAAGCTTGGTCATCTCGCTGTCGCATTATCTCTATAAGTTCGAAAAACTTGAAGCTATCCCAGAGACTAGAGCCAACTATCGCACTGTATGGATTATGCGCTCCTGATAAGGGTTTAAATATCCAACGATCACCTGCTGGACATAACTGCCTTAAATCGCCGAACACGATAACAGAAATGCCACCAAAAGAACTCTCGGGCCTTGAAAATATTTGTTTTAAGCGATTATACAAATACGAAAACATTTTTTCACCGAACATAGACATTTTTCGTCAATTATAAGAATTTAAAGATCAATAAATCTTGAACGCAAGGTATTTAATAAATCTGGACCCAACTGTTTAAAGGCATGGTTAGACTGATTGAGAGGTAAAGAAAACATGGAGTGAAGTGTGGCACCGAAACGAAGTGTGGGAAACGGTCTGAAAAATGGTAGATATTGTCCTACTCTTGCCGACGCCTGCGCCACCGCCTACAAACTCATAAAAAACTGCATAATTTCTCTTCAAATAAGGCGATCTAATTAAACTGGCTAACAAAGTAGGGGAAATAATTGGAGGAAGCTTAACTAATCGAATACTCCTATCTTCATCCGTTGCCTTGTCATTCAAGTTCAAAACATTTATTTGAGAGCTTATTTCGGGAATCGCAACGCCCTAAACTGCTCATCAACTGCCTCTGGTCTCATCAACTGACTCTTCACTTACATTTTCCTCCCTATTGGCTTCGGCTTCCATGGCCCTCCTAAGCACGTCTTCTAAATCTGCTAAGGCATTGTATTTTTGGAAATTTGAACTAACTAAATCCTGATGATTGTTATAAACATCCTCGCAATTAGCGCTCACTAAATCTCTTTCTTCAACTCTCTGTTAAAACAGCATGACTAATGCTCTAAAATAGTAAGACCTATCTGTATTTATATTAAACCGCATATACTTTAAAATGGATGCCTTGGTCCGTTCCCTAATAAAACCACTATTATCGCGGAGAGGGAGAAAGACTTCTACTCCTACCTCATTTTCTTCGTCCTCTTCATCATCACTATTTTGGCCAGCTCTTTTCCCGCTTTTAGTAAATTCATAATTTGCTGCAAAATCGGCCAAACACAGGCCCTGAAGATCGGTAGGTCTTTGTTCATACCGCTCCAGCAATCCTTTGACGAATTTATCAGTGGAGTCCTGATTCATATTTTGTAGGATGCTTTTGGATTTGAGCATTCGCACTCGCTCTGGAAGGAAAGTATAGACATGAACGCTTTTGTTGCTAGTTCCGGACAACGGAATGCCTAGACAACAATATACGACTTCCTGAGCAGATATCGCAGTGCCAGAAATAAATTTGTGACCAATGTGCTGTAGCTTTTGCCTAATCTTATAATTGCCCCCTTGCACTTATCTTACCGCCTCGCGCATAAGCTTAGAAATATCCCTTTGGGATTTATTTTTATAATTTATTATATAGCTACAGCATGCATAAGGGTCCAAAATGAATTGGATATCCATATTGGCCCTTTGCATTGAAAGAATGTGTTTATTATAAGCATTAACGCTAATCTCAGCAAACGACCTCTTTAGAAAAATTTGTGGTTTCTTCAAACCAGAACATATTGCATATTTGTAGTCCTCGTAATTGAGGCTCACTGGTTCGTGTAAAAGGAAATTCTCAAAGATGCTCAGGTGATCAATCATATCACAGGATTGATCAGAATTCACTAGGTCTTGAATTTTCCTAAAATTGCCTTGGTGAAAATCAAGGTTTGGAGTTTCCTCCGGCAGTGGACTCAATAGCTCCGTTTGGGGCTTTGGCGGCTATGGAATACCGAATCTACAAACTTTTTTTCCACTTCTATTGACTTTTTTAAGACATGTCATGTTTGTATGCCTATGCTTTTGGTATTCAACATACGGAGCTAATTCTGAGTCTGTGACATCTACTGTAATATGTATATTAATGAAAGCTAAAACTGTTGAAATTGACTCAGTACTGGTAAAATCCACTTCTGGGGCATCTTTCAGCCAAAACACCGTGAATATGGGGGGAACCTCTTTGTTGAAATTCAACTCGCCAATAATATTTGATGACGAAGTTTTCTCCGAAAATGCCCTCCCGATTCCTCATAACTTTCAAAAGCTCACGATACCTATGATCAAAATACCTAGCAAAAGTAACTGGATCTGCCTTAATGAGACGCTCCTTTTCGTTGTACTGTAGATTCATTGCTTCTTCTTCGCTAATGATCTCTCTATCTACATTGAGCAAAACAAGCAACTCTGGCCACCGCGTTTCAGCAGCAGACAGAGTGAAGAAAAAAGTCGGCAGGCCGAACTGACGAATCATGGCCATAACTTTCTTCTTTTCTTCCTCCCAATGAGCCGGAGACGAGCGAATATCTCGAAGAACCCTCATATCCCTCATCGTGGTTAATTAGTCCCCCTATGAAATTCTCATTAAGAGCGTTAGCTGCCGTAACTGCACTCGACGTGCTCCGCTTACGTAAATAATATAAATATTATTGCGAATCTAATGAGTTCTAACTTCTTGTAATTGAAGAATAGTTTATCAGATCTACAACCTCTCCTATCTACATTTCGAAGCTCTGATCTAACAATGGTTGTAAAACATTCTGAAGATTGTCTCTTGACGCCTGCATAAAAAGTAGGAAAAGATAACTCTTCCGAGTCAATATCTAAGACCATATCAAGAGGTCGCTGTCCTTGCCCTGGTGCGTTTTTTATAATCCTATCATCGAATGCTACGTTATTTTCAAGCAGAGTTTCCTGACCACCAGGGTTAAGCTCTTCGGCCTCTACCTCCGCGTCGGGATGGGCTGGCTCTGTGTCAACATTCCTATCTCTATTTTGGATACTTTCTAAAAAGGCTGCGTCTGCTTGAGATGCTACGAATGGAACAATATCGGATGTGAAGGCAGAGATCCATTGCTCATTAACTACGACATTGTGCTTTTTATACAAATCTGTGCTAACTAAATAACGAAGTGCTTCAAACATTTTGGAAGGTCTAATGGTTTCAGCCATGAAGGAATGAAAAAAATCTTGTCTACGCTTCAGGTGAGGAGCTTCAGGAGCTGAATAACCTGGGCTTCATAGAAAGCTCGTGGAAGCTCCTTCACGATATCACTAACGGAAGTAGGGACGTTTACAACTTCTCCTTTAATGGCATTTTGGCCTCTTCCCCCAGGCAATAATGGCTTAATTATCATAAATGGAAGTCGAGGAGAAATTAGTCGTTCCTCTAATGGAGTAAGCCCCTTTAAGCAGTCGGGCAGTTTAAGGAAATCTAATTCAATGAAGAAAAGCTTAGGCTTTTTACGGTTCTTAATGTTGGTATAACATATTCTGCAGAATTTTAATGTTGGGCAGTCAGAAGGGAAGGCTTTTAAGAGCGAATATTTCAGCACTAAACTCGCAATCACTTTCTAAAAGGACACGAGGAATCTTGGAAACTTTTTTGGGGAACCACAGGCCTTTACAAGAAAGGCAAACCTGATCAGGACCCGGTTTTATATTCCTATTATAAACTTCTTTTAGAGCTTCTATGCCACAAAGCCTTATTCTGGGTCCTATATGTGTTCTATCCTCCTGGGAGATATTTGCTCGTTCTTGCTGCATTCGGGAGGCGTTTCTTAAATTTTGCTCAGCTCTATTACTGCTATCACTCCTATATTGGCTAACTCTCTGACTTACAGCTCTGGCAGCGTCAATTGCTGACTGTCGAGCTGCGACACGAGCAGATTGGCGTGCCAGAGTGTCTCTCGCTTGCGACATACGCCTACGATCAGCTTAACTCCTTTCTTAGACTCTACGAACTCTATTCTGCTCTCTTTCTAATATACGTCTCCTTTCATTATTTCTACGTATGCGCTGTCGCCTCTCTGTATTTGTCCTTTGCTCCTCACGTCTAATCTGTGGGTCTTGTCTTCGTCTGGAGCGAAGCAGAATATTGGCTACTTGCTCCTCCCGTGTAACCTGTGCGTCTGTTCGTCTCTGTATGTGTCCAGCTGTATTCTGTGCCTGCTCTGTAGTCTTATTGTTCACATCCTGTCTTCTTTTAGAGCGGCGCAGAGTATTGGCACTTGCTCCTGACGTCTAACCTGTGGGTCTATACGTCTAACGATATATTCTATTGTATTTTGTTCCTGTTCTCTAGCCCTATATTCCACATCCTGTCTTCGTCTAGAGCGACGCAGAGTATCGGCCACTTGTTCCTCCCGTCTAATCTATGGGTCTGTTCGTCTTTGTGAATGTCCTTCTGTATTCTGTGCCTGCTCTGTAGCCCTATAGTCTACGTCCTGTCTTCGTCTGAAGCGACGCAGAGAATTGGCCACTATCTCCTCACGTCCAACCTGTGCGTCTGTTCGTTTCTGTATATGTATTTCCTACTGTATTCTGTGCCTGCTCTGTAGCCCTATAGTCCACGTCCTGTCTTCGTCTGAACCGACGCAGAGTATCGGCCACTTGCTCCTCACGTCAAATCTGCGCGTCTGTTCGTTTAACTGTATGTTCGGCACTATTCTGGGTCTGTTCTCTAGCCCTATACCTTTGCTTACGTCTTCGTCTGGACCGACGGTTAGTATCGGCCACTTGTCGTCTGATCTGTGAATTTCCTACAGCATTCAATAATTGTTCGCCAGCGACGGCTGCCTGCTCTTCCTGACCTACACCTGAAGCCTGCCTAGCAGTCACCTGACTTTGTCCCTCATTGTCAACATCAATGTTTTCAACAACTTCTAAAGTTGCTAAATTTCTATTTCTATTTGATCTATTTCGCAATTTACGTCTCTGAGACTGTTGAGAAGCACATTGCTTATTCTTTCGAGGCATAAAAAAATGTATAATAAAATAAAATATGATAAAATAAAAGAAAATATGATGAAATAATATAAAAAGAATAAAAATAAAATGAAATAAATACCTAATAGAATAAAATCAATAATTAATTTTATAATTAAATATTAATAGGTATTAATAATTGAATTAATAATTAATTATATTATTAATAATAATTAATATTGATTATATATAAATACGTAAAATAACGCAAATTATTATATATAATTATGCTACAAATATTATGCTACAAAAACTACAAAAGAAATTAAATATACGACTTTTTGAGAAGCAGCGACGTCCCCTGGCGAGAGCAGCGACGTTCGTCCTCAGCCGCTATAGAAGCAGCGACGTCCAGACTCAGTCTTCAGTAAAAGCAGCGACGTCAACAGCAACACCAAAAAACGCGCGATGCACCGTCACAGTTAGCAACTATTATTAGCTTCTAACTGACGATCGGCACAGAAATACTAAAGCCGTATATCTTAATAAGCAAGCACTACTTGTATTTAATAAGTTAAAAGCTAAACTAGTTTAAATGAGATTAATAAACGGATTTTATCGCAATCGGCAACCGAAAAGTCTCTATCGCTCTTCTTGGCTCGATATCGACTGGTTATACCCAAAAAATGCCTACTGAAATTCCGCCGTTTTTTCCGCGAGAGTCACTCAAGAGAGAAGAGAATAGAGCAATAGAGAATTGGAGCAAGGCAGAACGAATGGAGTCAAAACATGCGGGATTAATGAAAAATTATATTTTTACAGGAAAAAGTCTGTCTGAGCTGTTTCTATCTATATGTATGTACTAATTCTATTCCTACTAATTCCTCCCTCTAATTCTATTCCCATTGCGTGGGGTAGTTGAAGGTTAATGTTTTGGTTTCCATCATATGATTTTGCGAGGGAATCTCTCAGCCTCTCTCTATCTCTCTCTCTCTCTCTCTCTCTAATTGACACTGTTTACAAAAGAGACATACAAGGTGAATTTAGTGATGAGGTGACGTTGTCTGTGGTTAGGACCATCTACTCTATTTTGACGCACAGCATACGACAAACGGATGGTTCGCGAAAGAGAGCAGATTTTTTGACGTAGATATTGTCACCTTATTACTAAATTCATCTTGAAGTCATACGGATGAGTGTAAATAGAGAGTTGCTCTATTGAGAGAGCACTTGTTCAGATAGCTGGGCAGAGAGTTCTCAAATGGCAAGAGAGTGATAGAGAGAAAAACTCAAACAAATGTAACGGCTATTTTTCTCGTTCCTTCCACATGCATTTTCAGAGCGAAAACATTTGCGTTTTCCCCTACCCTTGCTGTAACGGTAAAAAACTGTTTACTATGATGATGAGAGTGGAGGGGGGATCTTGCTAAGGCATGTAAACAGCGCATCGCGCATCCTTTAGTTTAATGAGAGAGGGGTCATGGTCAGAAGATGGAAGGGGAAACAGAGAGAGAAATAGAGCGCACGTGCTTCCCAGTTTTGTTTTGATTTCGCAGTTTCTTTGATGGACACTTCTCTTTCTTTTCATAGAGTGAACACATGCAATCGCAGGTACCCTTCCCCTACCTATAACGGCTCATTCAATCAGAATATGCAAATATGTACTATATTATGTATATTTACATATGAATGTACATATGTCCATTGGTTTTAAAATATATACATCTATATATGAAAACATATGAATACTTACATATGTATATACATTTATATATTTATGTAAATAAATCATTGCCTGGGCGGGCGCTCTCTCTCTCTCTCTCTCTTTCTTTAGGGGAAAGGGACAGATTGATTAGTTAATGAGGGAGGGCAGTGTTTGTGGCAAGACATGGAAAGCACATCGGGCTTTTTAGATAGAGAGGGGGTGATGGTTTAAGGTCAAAAGGAGAAAAGAGAAAGGGAGAACGTCTGCCAGCAGCTAGTATAGGGTTCGCGCTATGACTGCAGGTGATCGCTATAACTCATTGCGGTGCAAGACAGACGAGGAAGAGTAAAGAGAGAGAGAGAGGGAACGCATATCTACGCAGCCACTCTACATGACTTTCTTTTTTGTGGCTATAATAATGATTCGATATGAACCAGATTCGGCCATCTGGTAGATATGGTTATTTTCCATGATTCTGCGTTTTTGGTTTTCTCGTGACTTAAACATTGTCGATTCCACAGATTTTCATCCTTTGTGGGGGCGGAAGTGGGCGTGTCAAAATTTTGATATCACAGGTTGCTGGTTTGATATCACAGGAGTTTGGATAGAAAGTTTGGTTGCTCTATCTCCTATAGTCTTTGAGATTTAGGCGCTCATCTGGACGAATAGGCAAAGCAGACAAATTTTAAAATACACTTAGAGTAGTGTGATAACATAGGAGAGTGGATACAGAACTTGGTTGCTCTAGCTTTAATAGTCTTTGAGATATTGGCGCTAATGAAGACGGACAGACGGGCGGACGGACGGACGGACAGACAGACATGGCTATATCGACTCGGCTATTACATAATACGTAATATATATACACTATAGGGTCGGAAACGCCTCCTTTTGAGCGTTACACACATCCGTTATCACCACAAATCTAATATACCCCTATATTCTTCGAGTACCGGGTATAAAAAAAAATGAAGTCGAACTGTTCTGCAAATTTGTATACATTAAATGTTTTCTGTTTCCATTTTGGTTTACATATGTTATATGTCTTTTCTACATTTGACATTTACATATTCGTCTTTACATATATACGGTTCGTAGAAGTGTGTGCGACACAGAGAGGGCATGAGTAAGAGCTTGGTAGGCGTTGCGTGACCACAAAATTTAATTTTTTTCTTCTGGCCATAATAACGATCCGACCTGATCTAGATTCGGCAATCTGTTAGATGTGGTCATTTGCAATAATTCCGAGTTTTTGGTTTTTTTGTACCTTAAAAGTTGTGGATTCCACAGATTTTCATCCTTATGCAACAACATTGCAACACCATTAATCGCAGCGTGCCTCATAGACTCGGCAAGTCCAATTTCGTTAATTAAGAAAAGTTGAATCTCTACCGAAATCAGGTTAGAACAAGCTCATGAATCATACTATGGGCTGAATAAAAGCCAGTTAAAAATTTTTGGAAAATCGTATGTTATGTTTTAAAAGGAAATATAAAATAATATCTTTATTTAAACGTGGTATCAAACGAGTCTATGAGTCATGGTGTGGTTCTTGGCAGAGATTTTATGGATGCCTGCGAGTTTCCATGCCGAAAATAATTTATCAAATTAAAACAATCACAACAAAATAATAAAAAGTTTAGTGAAAATACCAATGGAAAAGTTAGAGATGAGGTGATTGACATAGATAAAGCTGATGAAATTGTTAGTGATACAGTTAGTAATAAGGTTGATGAAATTCTTAGTAATACAGTTAGTAATGATGCTAATGAAATTGTTAGGGAAACCGTTAGTAAAGATATTAATAAATTGGTTATGGAAGTAGTTTATGTAGCTGTAAGTGAACATTTAGGCGATCATACAAGACCAATACATAAATAAAAGGAAACAGCTTTGTCGATATATAACGATGCTGTGGTCATTGATAAAATCGTTACAAGCACAGCTGAGGACACAAACAATGATATTATTGCTCCAGAAATTTTTAATATCCATTATATGGAAGACTACAAATTGAGTACATATGCGGAGAAAATATTAGTTACAAGCTAAAATGTCAGCTAAGACAAACAATCGAATACTGTTGGAAGCTGCCGAGCTTTTTCGGCAACTCTGACTCCACATTTACAAAAATTATACTCCTTTGTTGGGGTCTAGGGTTTGTGTTTATTTTCAATGTTTATATTCAATTTTAAAGGCCGTGGCCGTAAGCTTTGTGGTTTTTAGTGTACAAATCAAGATAAGCTAATCAAGAACCCGCTGTAGCGCGATTATACAATTTTGACGGCCGCTAGGTAATGATGGGCGATGCTGCGTTCGACGACGAATTTGACCGAATGTGAACCCAAGCTGATCGACGCACTGCCATATAAGCAGTACGCGCGGCGAACATGAGTGTGATGGTGTGTGCGTATGCACCGAGAGCATGCGAACAGATTGTCTTAGATAATTTAAGAGAAATATAACTGAGCTAATTGTTATTTTTAAGAGCTACTGCCAGCTGCTGCTCCGAACAAATACTATTATATAAATACAGTAAAGCAAGAGGAACCTTTGGACAAATGTGAGATAAAACTTAACTTAGAAAAATCAAAACCGTTTAGTTGTGCTCCAAGGTTACTGTCAGCGAAAAAGAATAATATTTATATGAGCGGAATAATACGACCAAGCGATTCCGAATACGCTTCACCTATCGTTTTAGTTAAAAAGAAAACTGGAGATTTGAGGTTATGTGTAGATTTCAGAAATCTAAACAAGACTTTGATTAAGGACAACTAACCCATACTCCTCAACGAAGTTTGACCTCAAAAATGGGTTATTTCATTTATTTGTTAATAAGGAATCGATTAAATATACATGGTTTGTGATACCTTAACGACAAATCAAGTTCCTCAGAATGCCGCAGGGTTTGAAAACGGCATCAGCATTTTTTTAAAAGTTCATCCACAAGATATTCGATGATTTAATCAGAGATGACAAAGCTGTTATCTACATGGACGATATTATGGTTGCCAGCAGAAGCACACAGGAACACTTAACGCTAAAGGTAGTCTCTATTAGGTTAGCGAAAAACAAATTAGAGTTGCGAATAGACAAATGTGAGTTTTTATAAAACGGATGACACAAGATTAGAATCAACATCTTTCCAATCTCAGATAAGGTACAAGTGGTGCACAGTTTTCTCGGTCTATGCTCTTACTTCAGAATATTTTTATAAGATTTTTCAACTGTTGCCAAACCACTTTACTATCTTTCAAGAAAAGATACAAAATTTCAATTGGAGAAAACGAATTAAATTGCTCCACGATGCTTAAGGAAATATTAATGCAGGCACCCATTTTAGCTATTTATAATCACAAGGACGAGATAGAAGTACACTGTGATGCAAGAGCTCTTGGTTTTGGGGCAGTATTACTTCCAATTTTTTATTTTTCTAAGCGAACAACTGCAGCGGAATCAAAATATCTCAGCTTTGAGCTGGAAACAATGGCAATAATATAAGCATTACGCAGGCTTTGTATATATGTATTTACATGGAAAACGTTTCAAAATTGTTACTGACTCCCTTACGCTAACGCTCGAAAAAAAATTGAACTCAAACCACGTATTTCTAGATATGAAATTATGATTAAGTGCTGAACCATTGAAAAGGCAGCAGAATGCAACACAACAGATGCGCTTAGTAGATGCAAAAAATATAAACACAAACAACCAGGCCGCAACAAATCCCAGGTCAGCAACGCGGAATATAGACACCAAGGTCCCAACGGAACAGACGAATCCCAGACTAACTACAAGAAACACCAACCTCAGAGCCGCAACGGAACACACGATTCCCAGGCAAACGACAGGTGACACAAGCTCCCACTTAGCAACGCAGAATGTAAGGAGATCAGCCAAAGCCTACGGCGAGGTGATCCCCATAGATAATATGGAAATCAGAATAGCCTCCCAAAAGGTGTGACCAACCACCAATCACGCTGACTCCTCAACACGAATTACTCCTGAACTAGCGCTCCAACCAGAGTCCTCCTCTACAGGAACCGGAAAGAAGGTTGGCAGCCTTTGGAGACACCAGACACACCTGAAGATCCGAATCGAAGTCAAGAATGCGCGTTTTATCACCACTCCAGATCTGAAAAATGGGTATTGGCAAGTACCTTAGGCCCTCGGCAGTAGGGAAGCTACAGCTTTCACGGTACCCGGAAGAGGTCTTCATCAATGGAAGGTAATGCCCTTCGTATCACATTCCGCATCGGCAACTTTCCAACAAACGCTAGACACGGTCATCAGCGCAGATATGGAACCTCAAATTTCGCCATCGTGGTCTAACTAATGTCACAATTTCTAAAGAAGGGACATTTATGGAGATGGGAACAGGAGCAGCAAGACACCTTCGAAAAGCTAAAAGAATTCTCCTTGCAAACGGATGCAAGCGGATGCGTCAGCTGGCGCCTTAACAAAGCGGAAGAAGACTACTCTGCCACTGACAATGAATGCCTAGCAGTTATATGGGCAATACGAAAACTAAACTACAGTCTTGTCTCCCCGTAATTTGGAATGAGTCGTACATAATTCCGCTTCACAAGAAGGGCTCCAGATCCAACATAGAAAATTACCGAGGCATTGCAAAGCTCTCTGCCATTCCTAAGCTCCTTGAGTTCCTGGTTACCCGGCAACTGCAACATCTTTGTTCTAGCTTGATATCTCCTTCACAACATGGTTTTTTTAAACATCGGTCAACAACTACCAATCTGCTCGAGTTTTCTCTATAATCAACCGTGGATTTCAGAGCGGTTTGCAAATTGATGTTATTTTTACGGATTTTAGCAAGGCATTTGATTCGGTTAACCATTCTCTATTAATTCAATAGCTGTCCTTATTAGGTTCCCCTAGTAATCTTCTAAGTTGGATTTCGTCGTATCTTTCTAATCGTACACAACCTTATTTACAGACCCTTATTTACTAATGTTTTATCAGAGATCGTAAACGTTACATCTGGTGTGCCACAAGGTAGTCATTTGGGTCCGCTCCTCTTCATTATACCCGGTACTCGAAGAGTATAGGGGTATATTAGATTTGTGGGGATAACGGTTGTGTGTATCGCACAGAAGGAAGCGTTTCCGACCCCATAAAGTATATATATTCTTGATCAGCATCAATAGCCGAGTTGATATAGCCATGTCTGTCTGTCCGTCCGTCCGTCCGTCCGTCTGTCCGTCTGTCCGTCCGTCTTCATTTGCGCCTATATCTCAGAGACTATTAAAGCTAGAGCAACCAAGTTTTGTATCCAGTCTCCTGTGTGATCACACTACTCCAAATTTAATTCAAAATTTCGCCCCACCCCTTTCCGCCCACACAAAGGACGAAAGTCTGTGGCGTACACAATGTTGAAGATACGAGAAAACTAAAAACGCAGAGTCATAAAGAATGCCCATTTCTATCAGAGTGTTGAATCTAGATCAGATCGGATCAATATTATGGCCAGAAGAAACAAATTAAATTTCAGTGGCTACGCAACGCCTGCCTAGCGCTGACTCATGCCCCCTCCCTCTCTCGCTCTGTCCTTAACACTTGTACGTCTCAAATATGTAGTTATACATGTCATGTAGAAATGTAGGCGCAGATATACAAAGCATATGTAAACAAAAATGGAAACATGTATAAAAATTCAAAAAAATGCATTTTTTTAATTTAAATATTATTTTCGTCCCTTTTGAGAACATATAATAAATTTCATAAATCGTAGGCTCATATATGTATGTATATATATACTGACTGAGTACCGGGTATAAGGTAGAGCCGCGGCCTTGCCGCGGCTTACAACGTTCCCTCTCGATTTATTTGTGAACGACCTACCCCAAGTTATAACATTCTCACATACATTTATGTATGCGGATGACGTTAAAATCTGTCTGCCCTACTCCGACTGGTACTTGCACACACACCTTCAGCTGGACCTAAACGAATTGCTACTGTGGTGCTCAAGGAATCTTCTATTTTTGAACCTCTCGAAATGCAAGCTGATGACTTTCTACCGTCGTGCTCCACATTTTGTATCTTTTTCTCTTGGTAATCATGTATTGGATCGAATTTCGAGCTCAAATGATCTTGGAGTATTATTTGATCGTAAACTGTGTTTTAATAGTCATATACATAGCTGCGACAGCTAATAAAGCTAAGGGTGTTCTAGCATTTATCAAGCGTTGGTCCAAGGAGTTTGACGACCCGTATGTGACCAAACAATTGTACATTTCGTTAGTGCGCCCGATATTGGAGTATTATTCCTGTGTGTGGAGTCCACAGTATAAGGAGCAGCAAGCTATTCTCGAATCAGTTCAGAAACAATTTTTAATTTTCGCTCTTCGTAATTTACACTGGGACTCTGGTAGAATCCTGCCACCTTACAGATCTAGGCTAAAACTTATTGACCTACCTTCGTTACACCATCGCAGAATATGCAATGGGGTAATGTTCGTGCACAAGCTCCTTCTCGGGATGGTGGACTCCCAAACTCTCTTGAGTCAGATTGACTTTACGGTTCCCTCTCGTTCTACTCGTTCTTTTAGACCTATCAGATTACCCTTATTTAGGTCAAACTATGCCCAGCATGAACCATATCATATCCCCTGAACTAACCCTTAAACATATAGCGTTTAGCATTTACATTCGCCTAAACTCTGCTAACCTGTAATTTTAATTTTTTGTTTCAATTTTATTATACTTTATTTTTAGTTCTCTTCCTAATTTATATGGCATTATTAGCAGATAATTGTTAATTAATAAATAAATAAATAAATAAACGGCTACCATTTCACGTGGTAGGCAGCCCTTGGAAATACTCGCACGTGTTGAAGAGGAGACTAACAATTCCTGGCTTAACAACAAGTCTACGACGAACCTCAAAAGTACCGTGACTACACCTACGAGAACGGTCAACTTTACCGAAATCTTAACCACGGACCCGATGGAACGGAGTTTTGGAAACTATGCTTTCTGAAAAATCGCCGAATGCCACGATCAAACAACAAACCATAGCCAGGATATCTCAACGGTTGGCCAGGGCTCTACAGAAACATAAGACGCTACATTCATAGCTGCGTAAGTTGTCAGAAGTTCAAGGACATGCAACGCAAGCCGGTGGGCAGGATGATAACTCGCAAGGCAGAGGAGCAGCTTGCTACCTTGTGTGCAGGTTTCGTCGGACCACTGCCACGGCCCAAACGAGGGAATACGATGCAACTGGTATTTTTCCTCAGTAGCTTTGGTGTACCGAAATTATTTGTCTGCGATAATGGCCCCCAGTTCACCAGTCGCTCGTTTCGAACATTCCTCCAAATCGTGGGTGTGGAACTACAACACATCTCTCCCTATTGCCACCAGGAAAATCCCACGGAAAGGGCAACTAAATCCGTGAAGACAATGACCGCCCAATTCATCGACGACCACCAGAATACGTGGGATGAACTCTTACCCGAAATGTCATTCGCCATAAATTCTAGCGTCTCCGAGACTACTGGATTCAGCCCTGCTTTCCTTCAATACGGAAGAACCTAGGTTGCCCGGAGCTTTGAACGACGAAGTCATACCAGGGACTGGAATTATCCAGAACAATGCTTCAGATAAAGCCTGAAGGCTGAAGGAGGTGTTTTGTATCATCCAGAGTAACATTTTAAGGGCGAGCCAAGAGTAAACACGACATTACAATCTCCGTCACAGACAATGGCGTCGTACGATCGGCTCGTTGGTCCTCGTACGGCAACATCACCTTTTAAATGCAGCCGAGGGTTTTGCAGATTTGCAAATTTGACGGACCATATCGGACCAAGCGAGGTGCTTAAAGACCGATTAAAGGCCGATGCAACGAACGAGATATGATGCGATACGATCAGCTCCAGACTATATGTAGACCGACGTTTTGCGTATGTACATACATACATGTATGTGGCTGAACGATCGATGCGATTTAATGACGATGAAAGACGGTCTGATGGCCACGAAGATCAGCTCAAGACAGAATGAGTGCTAGGTGCAGACTGTAAGTGATAGATGCCGACTATGTGAGTGATAGATTCAGACTAATTAAGGGCAGGCGGGCCGAATTGCCCGTTCCCTAATGTAAGCAAGCGAAAGATGATCCGAGAGAGCGAAAATGAAAGATCGAGAGAGCGATGTATAGGCTGCTGCCGTGCGGGAACTTAAGTCGAGGTACAATGAGATGCAGTGGGCACTACAAAATAGCAAACAATAATAGGCATTTAATTTACTGCTGCACCACTGGCTATGACTTAATTTATGTCGACTTAATATCGGTCTGGATGGGACTGGACTGGACACCTGGACTGGATGGGATATTTCCAGCTATGTTGCAGGTGGCCAAAAAGGTGATCACCCCATGGCTTTTCGCTATATACACGGCATGCTTGAGGACAGGCTATATACCTATACATTGGAGAACTTCCAGAGTTGTCTACCTGCCGAAGGCAGGAATGTGCAGCCATGTTAGTCCCAAGGATTATAGACCGATAAGCCTCACCTCCTTTTTACTAAAAACGCTGGAAAACCTGCTGGAGCTACACATCAGACAGGAAGTAGGGGGTCTGATGTCAAGCAACCAGCATGCCTACACGAAAGGAAAATCGGTAGAAACAGCACTACACTCGCTACTAGCTAATGTCGAGAAAGCCCTCAATACCAAAAAATATGCACTAGGAGTATTTGTCGATATATCCGGAGCATTCAACAACGTGGCCACAAGCGCAATAATGAGTTGCTTAGAAGCAACCAACGCACACCCGGAAATCAACCACTGGATAAAGAATCTCCTTAGTTGTAGACGGGTTCAATTGGAATGGGGTACCGCCTCCATAGTCAGAGGGGCACACAGAGGCACACCACAAGGTGGAGTACTGTCGCCCCTCCTGTAGAACCTGGTGGTCGACGACCTAACCTAAGCGGCGATAAAATCTATGCACTCGTCCACGGTCAGTTCCAGAAGTGTCCTGGCGAGCAGGGAAGCATTGGACTCACTATGCACGACCAAGTCACTGCGGATCTACCGGGTTCCCAGCCATCAGGGCATTGAAGGAAATGAAGCGGCGGACGTTCTGGCTAAGGAAGGCGTCGGGCTGGCGAAAGAAAGAGCAGAAAATGTGCCTGTCTCACTCAGAACGCTACAGAGCGATCTACAAAAGCTGGCTAGACTAGAAAACGAGAGCAGGTGGAGGAGCACGACCAACTGCAGAGTCTCGAAAATCATGTGCAAAAAACGCAGCGAGAAACTCAGCCACTATCTGCTGCACCTTCCACGGAAATATTGCAAACTGCTGATGGGAATACTGACAGGTCGCTGTCTGGCCGCATCACACGCAGCCAAACTAAACATCACCGACAGGAACATCTGCAGGAAATGCGATGACCTTGGGTTTATCGAAACCCTAGAACATCTAATCTGCAGCTGCCCGGCTCTCTCACTGGCCAGGATAAGGTACCTGGGCGCACCGACGCTGACATCGCTAGAAGATGCCTCCAAGAGGTCTCCTGGCCTTCGCCAAAAACACCTCAATCTTAGGTGATATAAGACCTTCAATAGCACCCGCGTAAAGGTCCATAATCAACCGGATAACTAAGGGCCATACTGGCCTATGGCAGACCCCAGGAGGGT